>CATIWM010074508.1:0-20617 GCA_949671775.1 Mallotus repandus
TAATAATTCAACACATTAAAAATAAAATATATCATATTTATTTTAGTTTTTTTAATTTTTGTTACCATAATTTTTTATTTATAATAAGATTAGTTTTTAAAATTATTAGATTAGTATTTTAGTATATATAATAGTGTTTTAGTTGAAAAATAATACTACATAAATATTTGAGTGATTTAAAATAGAAAAATATGTAATATATAAATATTTTTAGAATCTGAGTAGTATTGAGATATGTATAATAGCGTGTCATGATCCGAACCCAAAGGGCAAGTGACCGGCACTAGGGAATGGGAAAGCATTAAGCTTCCGAAATCCGTAATAAGTCTTAAGAAAATTTTCACAATAAAATTTACTCACTTTAAAATTTTTAACTAAAATCCGGCAGAATTTCCTCTGTACCGGGAGCAAATCAAACCTGTAAATCAAGAAAATACATTTCCAAATAAAATTTCCAATCAACACTACTCCACAAATACTCCAAATAATAATCAACATCAAATCCACAAATACATATTTCTTCAACACGATAACATCCACACTACAAGGCAGTATTAAAATATATATATATACCAAATCCCAAATATAAATTATACAAGTCAAATAACTAACTACTGCAGTATCTAAGATTTAAATACACAATACTTATATCAATTAAACCTACACAAAATGGCTGAAGAAGAAGAAACCTGGCGCAGACAATGACTAGGATTGATTTGACTGAGAGGTCTTGAAAAAATTAATTGAAGAAAATCTTGCCTCACTGAGTGAATTAATCTTATAAAAGCCATGTTGGTTTAAAAATCGTCATTTAAAATCATGAAAGAAAACAGTTATTTTAAAATCCTGTTTTTTTGTTTAAAGTCTATTTCATAAAATATCCTTTCAAAATTTATAAATCTCTTATTACACATTTCTCATTTGAAAATCATACAATTTAAATTTTTGGTGAAAAACAATGGTAGAACCCTAAACCTCAATTTTAGGAGCCTTCAGGCTTTCTTAAATTCAAACGATTGTCGTCCCGAGAGTTCAAGCTCAACCGAGTTACAGTCGCAGTATAATCAATTGATGTATTTTTTGATGTCCTGAGAGAACAAGCTCAACCAAGTTACATCTATAATTCCAACCCGAGAGAACAAGCTCCACCGAGCTCAATTCACATACTGCCCGAGAGAACAAACTCAACCAAGCCTAAACTATAACTCTACCCAAGAGAACAAGTTCAACCGAGCCAATTTACTTACTTAGACTCGAGATCTCAACCAATGCATAGACTCGAGATCTGAACCAGTGCACACATGGTCCTAGTGACACCCACCAGGTAGCACGTTCTACCACTTTTTTTTCTCCAAAACATGCTTATGACATTTAAGATAAAATAAAATAAAATAAAACCAACCAATGCATCCTCCCAAAATTTATCCACAATAATAAAGGAAATAAATCATGCATGAGGCAAGATTTCTAATTTTAAATAAATCTATATATAATCAACTTTTATATCATAATTATCACAAAAAAATCTAGTTTAAATATTTTCAACAACATTCTGTAAAATTAACTCACAGGTGAAGTGTGTCGGCCTACGTGCCCTCGGCTGTCCAAATGCGACGGCTTCCGCTCTGGAATTCTTTAGAATAAATAGTATTTATTTAAAACATTTTTATGTATACAAATAAAATTCACAAAAATTCTCCAAAATTTCGAAAAAATTATAAAAATCAAGGAATTTATAAAATGGCCTTAGAAATATCTTAAATATAGCTTTTAAAGCTAAAGGAATTTATCTTCAACAATTAATTAATTTAAATGGAAATTAAAGAATTTCCACTACAACCTTTCCGAGATTTATTTTTCTAAATCCGTAAAAAATTAGACTAAACTTTGTATACGGAAATTGATCACCACAATTTATACTATGTATTAAAAATAGCTCACAATCACTTCTAGGTCAGTACTATTCATTCACCGAAAATTCGAGTGGGATCCATCCGATTCTCATCGGAAAACACAACACCTGATCAAACAAATTATACCAAAATATTCCTAATAATTAGTAGAACACAAAAATAGATTCAAACAACCCAAAATATGCACTAAACAATCATTTTATTAATGAAGAAGCACTTTTATTATAATTTTTGCATTATGATAATTACTTGAATAGTTAATTCTTTCTAAGGTCATCAAGTATGTAACTTGATAGTAAAAATCTTGGATTAAATATGAGTTCTATTCAAATTATCCCTAGTCATAATAATTAATTAAGACTAGTATGATGTTGACTGATGATTATGTTTTACTAATCATGAATATGAGATATTAAGTCAACTCATGGGTACTACTTAGAGAAATGATGTACTGGATTGACCCACTATGAGAATGCTACATAGATAATTGTCATAAGTTATTCTAATCACACTAATATTGTTTTCGTCCTTCGACCTTAAAATCATCATGGATTTCTACATAACTATTTTATATTTTGACACATTCTTACATTGTCTTTAACATGATGATGGAATAGAATGTTGTTGGATATGAAATGAGTTATATGAGGAATGTGAGTGATTGAGAAGGAATTTATCCCTCATTTAATTTGAGTTAGATATCTATGAGCCCCTTGATAAGATAAACTGAAAGAAAATGCATGGCTATGCTGAAGTGTATTGATAAAGAGTAATCATTCTTAGTCTACTTAGAATCAAGTTATAATATTATTGAACTGTATAAGGATGACATAAACTATGCCTTATGTTCAATTAAGATATCATGTGATAAAGGGACTACAATATATACTTTAAATTAAGGTATGTCGGATTATCAACATTCACATAACTTGGGTAGTCATAATGTCTTGCTAGAGACCAATTATGACTTGTAGACTTAAATTGGGATTTAGGCCCACTGCCAACGTTTTGTGAACCTACAGGGTCACACACTTTGAACAGGCCCAAAATGAATATGGGTTTACCAAACCCACTTAAACTCTGTGGAAATAAATAAATAAATATATGAATTTACATATATATATTTAATTACTTATTTATTTAAGGTAATGGTTATCTTAAATAAATAGGAAATATATTTCTGATTTAGTATTTAAAAATAAAATCATAATTAAAAGTGGTATGTACCAAAAGGCATTTTGGTAAATGAAACCCTAATTGAGGAGTCTATAAATATACCATGTTCTCTAGGGTTTCATATACGTTTATCACTTCAGCCACCTAAAATTCATTTTCTCTCCCTTTTGAGAACATGAAATGTAGAGTTTCTTCATTTTTGTTTTTGTGAGAAAATCAAGAAGGTGCTAGCACATATAGATTCATTTTAAGTCAAGGGTTGTTCATGTGGATACCAATAGAGGATGCATCCTTTTGGAGACATCTCAATCCGTTGAAAGAAAACAAAAAGCTCGAGGTAAGGTGTCACCGTTGTGAACCTCCTCTCTTCCTTCCAGCACTCTTGTCTCTACTTATGATTGTGGTAAGATTTTAGAAACACTAATTAAATCAGTTAATTGAATTACTTGGATCTGGGTTCTGGTTTGTGATAAAATTTTAAAATTCCGTTGCATTTAGTATTACGAAACCCAACACACAATCCCCAAGAAATGAACAAAACCAATAAGCTTGAAATCTAAAAATTGAAAACCTATAAACCTTGCCTAAAAACCACCACAAGATTAGCTCAAACACCACAAAAACACCTTAGATCCTCCTAAACACTCCAAACTCACACAAATGAAAAATCAACTAGAAAAGTTGCCTTCCAACTCCTAAACATGTGTATAGGCAGTATGTGGGTGACATCCTATGCATGGTTGCATCACAAACATTGCATGCACAAAGATAGGAAAAATACATCATATGAATTTACATAAAAATGAATATAGCATGCACACAAATAAGAAACATGCATCACAAGTGTTTACACAAGAATGATCATTGCATGCATAAGCATAGGAAATGTGCATCATAAGTAAGAAAATGATAAAATGGTGATGTACTAAGAAGCCATAACCTTAAACATTCAAGAAAGATTAGATAGAATGCTTAAGGAAGTCAAAAGTACAGAACAAAGGTCCTGAGGCACATGCATCAAGATAAGGACCATATAAAGATGCCATCAACTCATATTAGTAGTCCCAGGGTAAGTATCTTGATTAGCAATAAACATACTCAAGTGAGGCAAGATTTACATCTGATGAGACACATATGTTGGTTCCAAAAGACTAGTCTCCTCAGATTGAAGAAAATGTTTAAGTAGAATGGTGCTCTCTAAACTATTCAAATCACTAAAGTCATGCTAGTCCTTTAGTCGATATCCAAATAGCTCCAACATTAGGCTTTATAGAGTCAATATGACGTCAAAAAATTCTTTTACATTAGTAATTTATGATGGAAATGAGGTCAAAAGAGAATGGTGGCTATCCCCATAAAGACAAGTGAAGGGCAACTCTCGGTATTATGCCTCTACCCTACCAAGACCACTATACAAGGTTAAGAGTAATAAGTGCTCCTAGTATAAACTACCAAAAGGCAAGTTAGAATATATTATGGCTAAGAATCATTTTAAAGATAGGCAAACACTAACTAAAATTCTTTTATTAATTACTTTATAGGGAAGTACAACTCTATAATAACAAAGCAAAATGTAAACAAGCAAGAAAGCACAATGCACATCAACCACCATCTGGTCTTTTGAGCTTTCAGTTCAAAGAATTGTACTCTCAGTTCAAGGGGGGTTTGAGTGTTTAATTCAATGGTTCAAATACGCAATTCAGGAGTTTTTGGATTATGACTTTAAAAGCACACTATAAATAGCCTTTTGAAGGTTATCCTCTGTCTAGTCAATTGAAAACTTTCATCATTAGACCACTTTGCAAGACTACTGAAAATCATTTGTTAATAGATTTATGCATCTTTCCGTACTTTCCATGTTCACACACTATATTTGCCATGCTCATGCATCATTATGCCATGTTTATATATTTATGACTTCACTATAATTATTATGTCCATGAATTACACCATGTTCATTCATATTATATATTAGCATGTGCTTGTGTACATATATTATGTTTGTATTTGTATGTATTAATTGATCCAAAATATTATATATTTCTTAAAAGCATTATATTAACTAGTAAGGTGAGTCCTGCTCAACATTCAATCAGTATATAGGGATGCCTCAAATATAAAAAGTCTGCTCTTACTAACATCGACATCCAAACCTAATGATTTATCCTGCGAGTAGATTTAGTTCCAAGCAATGGATTCGAATTTGCCTACTTGATAACGAGATAATTTTTTAGGTGATACCAAGTGGTGACTCCCTGTCTCTCCTAGCTAGATCATAGGGTTGTAAGTGTATTAATAACATCCTTAGAAGCTCTTCTAGTATTCCTCTCATGTTTCCTCTATTTTCCTGTAATAAAGGGAAAGGATCATGATTAAAATAGTGTCGAGTCAATGAGCTAACGTGAACACTAATATAAACAACATATATGAAGATCAGTTACAAGATTGTCTAAGGAAAAATGGTGGAGGATTTCTCACTAAAAATGAAAATACGTTAATGAAATAAGAATAAAATTTAATGCACTTATCATAATAATTTACAGCTTTTTACCATAAAAAAAAATTATTTTAGGATCTAAGGATGGTTAAAATAATTTACTTTATGCAAAATTAATTAATAATAATAATATTCATTTTTCACTATAAAAATTTTTATAGATACAAACAAAGCTAAAAACTATTGCGTTAATGTTTATTTAAGGGTAGCCATCAATATCCAAAACCTATAACTAGTTAAAACTTATTTAGTTTAAATTTATTGTCCTATAACTTGTAGTTTTGATATTTTTAGATGATAGTACGCACAACTTCTAAATTCTACTATTATTAACATTACAAGAAATTTTATCTTGAACACCATCACTATCAAAACTCTCAGTTCTCTTTGTTAATTTGCTTCCATACAATTATTCTGGATATTTCAATGCCCCTTGAAAGTTCATTAAAATCGGATGAACAGTTATCACATCTTTCATCACCGCCATGTTTAAGAGAAAAACTTAAATATGGAGCTTAACATGCCATTAACGAGTAAAAGAGCTTGATTATTGCTATGTTTTATGTATCTAATTGGTATGAGCTTTTAATTATTTTCTTTTATTATTTAATGATTTTCATTTTAATTTTTCTCCTGTTTCTCCCTTTATTTCCTCTTTTCTTCCTCTCATTCATTTTCGTTCACATAGTGATTTTCTTAATGTGGAATTCTAAACCCTAACCTAGCTACAACATTCCTCTGCTATCATGTCATAGCCCACTACTCCACTTCACTTCTAGTATAAATACATAATAAACTAATAGACTTGGTCTTTTGTTTCTGTGAAGCCTACATGAAGATTATTAAGAGTTGAAGTATTATCTAAAGTATTATGTAAGGATTATAACAACGTAAAGAAGAACATATTAGACCCTTAATGACCGTAGTTTATAGATGGACTAAAAACTTTTTAATATTGTGCTTAGTTTCTTTATTACTTGATCCTTTATTCTTTTTCTTTCCAACTATCTTTAACAATAATGTGTGCATAAATATTGGCACGCCCCTTGTAGTTTCACTTATAATTGTTATATCAGTAGCTGATATATTTTACATGATTCTAATTTCTATTCATTTTTTACCTACTTTTGTTGCACCTTCTTGCCAAGTTTTTTGAAGAGGAGAGCTTGTTATTGATTCTAAAAAGATTGTAGTTAAGTACTTGCAAGCACTATTTTGGATTGATTTTATTGTTGCCCTACCTCTACCTTAGGTATGCAAGTTTATTTTTCACTTTATTCGTGCCTCATATAAATGCATTCACGAATTAAAAAAATTTCAATTTTATTACTTTCTATACATTTTAGGTGTTGATTTGGTTTATCATCCCTAATCTTGGTGGTTCTACAATGACCAACACCTAAAATGTTCTTCACTTCAGCATCATTTTTTTAGTACCTCCCTAGAATGCTTTATTTGAGGACAAACTAAAGAAATTAAGAAAGTAATAAATAATGTAGCATTGAATGCTTTATTTGAGGGCATTAGGTAATAAAATGAAAAGAAATGTAAGATAAAATAAGGGTTTTATGCCCATCTTATATTAGAATATCAATGTACTTAAACCTAGCTACTAAGTACACCCTATGAAGGTAAGAACTTATTGAACTGTGATTCTCTTCACACAAGCCAAAGTTAATGAGAATGGAATTTATCACCATTGAAATGTGGGGTAAAACATAGGTACCAGCTTCAAGCTGCAATCATAAATGGAAAATGAGCTCTAAATGTATTCAATATAAAATGGAAAATAAAGCTAAATTTCAAGCAAACTCACGAATGATCCATAAATGGAAAAGTATAAAATATTTTTCCTTTTAGTTGGCAATAATTTCATTCGTTGTGACATTACACCCAAGGAGAATATATTTAATCCACCTACATAATAAAAGCTTATAGGGAAAGCTGAAGATGATACAATACAATTACTAGGATTACAATGAACAAAATAAATAATTATTTCATAAAATTCAAGTAGAATATCATCATTATTTTTACTATACATATTTTTTATGGATGAACTTATAAATTAGCTCCAAAGTAATAACTTACACACAAAGTCTAGTTTATATGAATGGATTTTATAACGTGAAGCGCATAAGATGTTCTTCAACATAGGAGTTAAAAATGTTTGCAAATGACATGAATTCCTAAACTATAATTCATGCATCCAGCTAAGTAAAGCAGCAATCTAAATTGTCAACACAACAACAAGTAATGGATTTAGGGTGTAGAAAATAAATATTAACCAAGTACAAAATAGCTAACTACTAACTAAATTGTGACATATTACACAAAGTCTTTTAAAATATAGAAACCTTCATATAACTACATTAACATTTAGAACATAATTTTTTATAATCATACCTTCAGATAAATCAAAATGCATAAATAGAGGCTAAATTTAGCGAAAGTACTTTGATACAATTAGCTTGTGTGAAAAGGGAAAGGGAAGAAGAGATACAAAAGCAACCTAACAAAAGTTAAATATCTAGAAAAGAATAATAATAATAATGAGGAAAACACCAACAACCATTAAGGTGCAATAATAACAAGGAATCCAATTGTTGATAATAGGTGCCAATAATAGTAACAGAAACCCCACTATTAGGCATATGAGATGCCATTGCTGAAAATATGCATAATCATTTACAAATCAATAACAATCAAGGAAATTTAATAAAATGTGGGAAATTTATCATAGAGGATGAGGAGAGGAAGAGGGATTCAAACCTTTTTTAATAGATATTCTGACAAGACCATCAATTTCACTAATAAAATTCATATCGACATATCCTTTATCATAAGGAGATATGACAAAGCTCTATAAACCCTTTTGAATAATTTTTCACTCATCCTTTTCACAATCACATAATCCAAGGGACTTATTCCTACAGATACCCTAATAAGTGAGATAAAAAATTTACTTGAAAGAAGAATCTTTTACCAAATTGACAAAGATAAAGAGATGTCCAAAAATTTGACTTACCGATGAGAACAAACTTGAATTTTGCTATGCATTCTCTTTAGGATAGCAGCGGATGGACTCAAAGTGACTCGAAAATAACTAGCATAACTCCCCACCCTAACTCAAGTGAGGGGTTACTTCAACTCGTTCATAATATGAAACATTCTTTATGACTATGGCTAGGAAACTTTGCATTGAGGGATGAATGAGCAACATCAATAACTGAATTCCTAAGATCAATGACTGTACTATTAAAAAAAATGGAGTGTTAATTTCCAAACATGTAAGATAAATACACATTAAAATAATTCCTCATTGTGATAAATAATTCATTTCAATTTAAAACAAAGCATCACGTAGAAAGCAAAAATTAAAAAATTGCAAAATAATTATAAAATAAAAATAAAATTGGCCAAATGCATAGTTTCACCCTAAACTTTACTCAATTAACCTTTGGCACTCCTCAACTTTGATTATATTCTATTCAACTTTAAAATTTTTCTTTTAATATAACCACTATAATACATAAAATTAAAGTATTTTATAAATTAATGTTGATATGGACACAAGAGAAACTTAAACAGACTAAAATAATATTTAATGAAAGAGAGAATATGATGAGAATCCTAATATGATAAGGAATCCTAATCAGACAAGGATTCAAGATGTGACGAGGAATCCTAATCCAATAAGGATTCATGATGTGACAAGGAATCCTAATCCAATAAGGATTCAAGATGTAACAAGGAATCCTTATTCGACAATGATTCAAGATGTAACAAGGAATCCTTATTCAACAAGGATTGAAGACCCTTTGACTTATGATGGAAGTCCAATCATATGGGCATGTGCTAAGAAGATGAAGGAAGCCTTATATCTACAAATTCAAGCAATGTGGGCTCAAAGTATAAATCTAAATCAATCTGATCCAATTGGAGTACATGGAGTTAATTCTACTCCAAAGCTTATTCATTTGGTGAAAATTGAAGATTTAGGCCCAAGTAATGTTATTAGGTCTAAGTTCGATACATTAAGCCCAAAGAAGTGCCTACACTTGTTCCAAGCCCAAGATGAAGCCCAACCATGTGTTATTGTGTTTAAGTAGCATTAAAAACGAATTTGGATTTGTTACTTATCCAAAACGTTTTCAGAGTGTTTGTTTTTAGTTAAAATTACTTTTCTTCACCTTAGTTACCAAGTAAAATAATTCCTTATATTTAAGGACTTGTTTTCCTATCTACTAGGGGTTTGTTATCCTTATCTTTTAAGGGTTTGTTTTAGTTTAGGTTTAGAATTAAGAATTCTTATAAATAGTTCATTTTGTAGCTTATTTGGCAGATCATTTTCATGAATTTAATCAAAGTGATGAATTTTGCTTCAAATTACTTGGAGTTTTATTCTTTGAACTTTCTAGACAAAATAGGTTGTTGGATAGTTCACTTGTCTTATAAATTAGAACATCCATATCTAATTGTGGCGACTTCTTGATAATTAGAGTTCTTAGTTGTTAGATAATTAGGGGTTCTAGTTTCCACCCGACTTGTTTCTTAGACGATCTAAGGTGTGGGTATCAATAGATTGTTGCGGGTTTTGCTTGTTAGATAAGCCTAGTTTGCATTAGTTTGGTATCAGAGCTTTGGCTTTAAGAATCAGGTTACGTATCCCTTTTTTTGTTTTAATTTGTTCATCATTCTTTGTGTTCTCTTCTTATACTCCTTTTCATTTGTTTCATCAACATTCTCATTTTTTCATCATTATTTTATTTAAATTCATTTTTGCATTATCTTAGTCATCTTTGAATTCTTGCACTAGCATTAAAACAATAATAAAATAATAAAAAAAGAAAAAGAAAGAAGAATTTTGTTGTTTCTTTAAAATCTTTAAAGTTCTTACAAGTCTTCTTGAAATCTTTAATTTTCTTCATTGTTTTCTTGAAAATTCTTGATTAAATTCGTTGGAATCTTGAAGTTTCTTGAAGTTCTTTATTCAAATCTTGATTCAAGATCGCAAATCTTTAAAATTTGAAGTTATAAAATTCATTTTTCTTGGTTCTTTATTTATTAATTCATTTTTCCCTTGTTTGTTAGGAATATCTTTATGGATAAAATCATATCTTGAGTAGATTGTATCCTTATCTCGCTAGATTTAGTCATATCTTATTTTTTTCCTAATCCTTATCTTATCTTAAAGTTTTTCTTTGTCCTAAAGGGATTAGACAACTCATTTTCCTTATCTACAACTCGTTGTCCTTATCTACAATTCCTTGTCCTTATCTAGAACTCCTTTTAAGTTTCTTTAGGATTAAATTCATTTTTGCTCCTATCTCTTTCTTTTTTGTGCAAAGTAAACCTAATTTCCTTATTTTTAGTTGCCCAAAACTTGCCAAATTTGTCCAAATTCACCCAAAATTTAGGCTGTTAAGCATAAATTGTTTCATAATGGAGATTCCTTTATTTTGTGGTGTGAATGACCCTAATGCTTATTTGAGATTAGTACAAAAAGTGGAGGAAGTGTTTGAATGTGAAGAATATAGTGAGGTGCAAAAGTGTAAACTTACTTCTCGCCAATTTTGAGGTCATGCTTATTTTTTGTGGAAAGATTTGGTGGCATTATTGAGAGAGAATGGGAATAGTGAGGTTAGAAATTGGGAATTGATGAAGAGGTTAATGACTAGGCATTTTATTCCTCCTGATCTTAGGGATAGATTCTATCTGAAATTGCATAAACTTAAACAAGGAGATGAATTAAGTGTTGAAGATTATACTAAAAAGTTTAAGTTGTTTGTAATTGCAAGGGATTTAGGAGAATCTGAAGGGCAGAAAACTACAAGATTCATAAGTGGGCTTAAGAGTGAAATTAGAAAAGATTTTGGGTTAGTATTACAATTGCAATTTTTTTATCTTTGAAGAATGTAATTTCACTTGCTTTGGAAAGAGAGAGTTGGAGTAATAAGGTTGATAGTGAAAGTGGTGCTAATGTTGAAATAGTGTTGAGTGATCATGAGGAGAAACTTGAGCATCAATTATGTGATCAAACAATGGAGGAAACCATTACTCATGAAGAGAAGTGTGAAAAAGAATTGGTTGTATGCGAGGAGTTGAAAATAGAGTATGAATATGAGAAGAATTAAAGTGTTGAAACCATTGAAGTGGTTGAAAGACAAGTTAAGGAGAAGAGAAAGAGTGCTAGCATGAAATTTTACCTCCAAAGGCAATTTTTGAAGATTTGTGCATTAAACAACAAATTGATGAGTTTCAATCTTCAAGTGGGAAAATTTTAGGGAGGGAAACCAATGAAATTGATAGAAAAGTAAAAAGTGAGCTGAGGGTTAGAATTGAGTTGAATGAGCAAAGTGAGAAAAATGGGAAACACTTGGTGAGAGAAAACAAGCAAGGCATGAGTGAAGAGAAAAATCTAGAGACTGAGAGTATCAAGAAAGAGTTGGTTATTCATCATGATTACACTAACAACTTTAATCTTTGTTTTTCTAGTGTTTCAAAAGTTATTTTTCAGAATTCTTTGCCATATAAAGATCCATATGATGTTGTTGAAGTATCTTGTGCCTACAAGGGAATCTATGGAGTCTTCATTCGAAGCAAGAAGAACTCTTTGTGTTTCAAGTTTAGAAGGAAGCCGTAAGAATACAATTTCTACATGTTTGTGAAAATCAGTTCCACATTCCAAGTGTGTAATCAAGCTCAAGTTATTTTGAAGCTGCATTCAAAGGAGAAGTTTTCAACTAAAGAGTTTGTGTTTTACCCTGGAAGAATTCTAGATTTATCAACTTTAGAAGATAGGCATGATTCGAGGACAAATCATTTTGAGGAAAGGTGGAATGATGAGAACCCTTATATGACAAGGAATCCTATTCAGACAAGGATTCAAGATATGACAAGGAACCCTAATCCAATAAGGATTCATGATATGACAAGGAATCCTAATCCAACAAGGATTCAAGATGTAACAACGAATCCTTATTCGATAATGATTCAAGATGTAACAAGGAATCCTTATTCAACGAGGATTGAAGACCCTTTGACTTATGATGGAAGTCCAATCATATGGGCATGTGCTAAGAAAATGAAGGAAGCCTTATATATGCAAATTCAAGCAATGTGGGCTCAAAGTATAAATCTAAATCAATTTGATCCAATTGGAGTACATGGAGTTAATTCTTTGGTGAAAATTGAAGATTTAGGCCCAAGTAATGTTATTAGGTCCAATTTCAATACATTAAGCCCAAAGAAGTGCCTATTCTTGTTCCAAACCCAAGATGAAGCCCAACCATGTGTTATTTTGTTTAAGTAGCATTAAAAATGAATTTGGATTTGTTACTTATCCAAAACATTTTCAGAGTGTTTGTTTTTAGTTAGAATTACTTTTCTTCACCTTAGTTACCAAGTAAAATAATTCCTTATCTTTAAGGACTTGTTTTCCTATCTATTAGGGGTTTGTTACCCTTATCTTTTAAGGATTTATTTTAGTTTAGGTTTAGGATTAAGAATTCTTATAAATAGTTTATTTTGTAGCTTATTTGGTAGATCTTTTTCATCAATTTAATCAAAGTGACGAATTTTGCTTCAAATTACTTGGAGTTTTATTCTTTGAACTTTCTAAACAAAATAGGTTGTTGGATAGTTCACTTCTCTTATTAATTAGAACATCCATATCTGATTGTGGCAACTTCCTGGTAACTAGAGTTCTTAGTTGTTAGATAATTAAGGGTTCTAGTTTCCACCCGACTTGTTTCTTAGATGATCTAAGGTGTGGGTATCAATAGATTGTTGCGGGTTTTGCTTGTTTGATAAGCCTAGTTCACATCATCTTTTAAGACTAAGTATGGTCTTTATGAGTGGTTAGTTATGCCGTTTGGGCTTACAAATGCACCTAGTACTTTTATGAGGTTGATGAACCATGTCTTGTGTAAGTTTCTTGGTAAATTTATAGTTGTGTATTTTGATGATATCTTAGTTTAATCCATGTCCATTGATGATAATGTCATGCATGTGCGTAAGGTTTTAGAAGTTCTTAGGGTAGAAAAGTTGTATGCCAATTTGAAAAAGTGTAGTTTTTGCATGGATAGAGTTAATTTCCTTGGTTTTGTTGGTAGTTCAAAGGGTCTAGAGGTTGATGTGGAGAAGGTGTAAGCAATTAGGGAGTGACCGACACCTACAAACATTAGCCAAGTTAGGAGTTTTCATGGTTTAGCTAGTTTCTATAAGAGGTTCATTAAGGACTTTAGTAGTATAGCTACACTATTGAATGAAATTGTCAAGAAAAATGTTGGGCTTACTGAGGGTGATACATAAGAACATGCTTTTAATATGCTTAAAGATAAGTTGTGTAATGCTCCTTTGTTGGTTTTACCTAACGTTGACAAAACCTTTGAGATAGAGTGTGATGCTAGTGGCATTGGGATTGGGGCTATATTGATGCAAGAGGGCAGACCTATATGTTATTTTAGTGAAAAGCTCAATGGAGCAGTTCTTCGGTATCCAACCTATGACAAAGAACTCTATGCTTTGGCTCGGGCCCTCCAAACATGGCAACACTATTTGTGGTCCAAGGAATTTTTCATAATCACGGATCATGAGAGTTTGAAGCATCTCAAGGGGCAAGACAAGTTGAACCAAAGACATGCCAAATGGATGGAATTCATTGAGACATTCCCATATGTGATCAAGTATAAGAATGGTAAGGAAAATATGGTTGCTGATGCGCTATCTCGCAGTTATGCTTTACTTACTACTCTTGATTCTAAATTGTTGGGCTTTCAGTTCATAAAAGAGTTATACGAGAGTGATAATGATTTTAGCAATATATTTGCAATTTATGCTAATGGGGCTATTTCTAGTGACTTTTATGTGTTTTAGGGATTTCTTTTCAAGAAAAATAGCCTTTGTATCCCTAATTGTTCTTTGCAAGTTGTACTAGTTAGGGAAGCACATCATTTTGGGGTGTAAAAGACTTATGATATTCTGATTGATCATTTTTATTGGCCATGCATGAAACATGGTGTGCATAAGTTTTATGGTCAATGCATTGTGTGTTTGAAAGCTAAGTCCAAATTGCAACCCCATGGGTTATATACACCTTTACCTATTCCTGATGTTCCTTGGACATATTTATCTATGGATTTTGTTCTTGGTTTGCCTAGATTTAGGAAATGTAGAGATAGTATATTTGTTGTTATGGATAGGTTTAGTAAGGTGGCTCACTTTATACCATATCATAAAAGTGATGACACTGTTCATGTTGCGGATTTGTTTCTTAGGGACGTTGTGCTTTTGCATGGAGTACCTAGGACCATTGTTAGTGATAGAGATGTTAAATTTATAAGTCACTTTTGGCGTGTTCTATGGGGTAAGTTAGGAACTAAATTGCTCTTTTCTACTATTTACCATCCACAAACAGATGGACAAACCGAAGTTGTGAATAGGATGTTGGTTCAATTGCTTCGTACTTTGATTTCTAGGAATTTAAAATCATGGGAGGATTTTTTGCCATTTGTTGAATTTGCATACAATATGGTTGTTTATAGCACTACACACACCAAAAAATTTCCAAGTATTCCCCAGATCTATTGCAAGGAGTTGGTGGTCTAATGACTAGAGCCAAGACAAAGAGAATGAAAGAAGCACTATAAGGTTTAATCATGGAGGTGCCTGACAAAGAGGCTGTTTTACAAGACTCTAAGGTTATTCTAGAAGTTCCCAAAACTACACCAAGGATAATCACTTATCTTTATGTGCAACATCAAGGAAAAGGCTTAGAACTTGAAGAATAAAGATTAGAGTTCATGATATAAGATCAAGTCACATGGATATGCCAAGGAAAGGCCTAATTCACATGCCTGTAATAAAGGGCTTGTTTTGTTTTTGGGTTTATTTAGGCTTGTTGGGTTAGTCCAAGCCTTAATTAGTTTAATTTTATTTAGTTTGACTTTTCAATGCTTAGTTGTCCTTAGTTATCATCTTTTAAAAAGAATCCTATTTAGCTAAGGATTTTCCTTTATAGTTATCTTTAGGAATAGGTAAGAAATACCTTTTCCTTTAAGGATTAGGGTTTTTTACATGCCTATATAAAGGCTACCAACATGTAAAACGAATTTCATATTATTATCAATATTATTGAGTTATTTAGCAAGGTTTGCTTTGCTTTCTTGTGTTCTTGGCAGAATACAAACTCTTGACTTATCAAAGGAGTGTTCAACCTTTGTGGCATCTTCAAGATTGGGTTTTTAAAGACTTAGTTTCTTTAGGGTTCTAATATGATCAATCATAACTTGTATTCTAGTCTCTTAGAGCGTACATAACAAATTGATTAAGGGTTCCTAGGGCAGGTCGTCTAGCAGGCTCTAATCATTTGGTATCAGAGCTTTGGCTCTAGAAATAGGTTACTTATCCTTTGTTTCTCTCTAGTTTCGTGTTTTCTTCAAATTTTTTTTGTTTTTGTGTTTCTTGTGTTTTCTTTGTTATCTCTATTCTTTTCATTTCCTCCATTCTATTCTTCGTATTCTTTATGTTCTCATTCTTCTATTTTGGTTATTTCAATTAAAAAAATCAATAGCAAAAAAAAAGTAAAGATTGTTTGATTGATATTGTTTGAAAGTTACAATCTATTTTATGTTTCCTAAGGGTGTTGATGAGCATGATTTAGTATCCTAATCCATATCAAAAAAGGATTCTTGCTCTCAAAGAATCATTTTTTCCAGTGAAATTAGTCATAAAAGTTTTCCTTTTGGGATTTGACTAGTTGACTGAGTCAAAGAAAGTTGAATATTCCTTTTTGGGCTAGGATTCCTTTCCTAACTCATACATTAGCTATCATACTATATTAATTAGTTTTAATCCTCATCAAATAAGGATTTTTGAGTCAAATCAATTTGATTTCGTGCTCCCTATTGTACTTAGTCAATTTGGATTCAATTGTGCTTATACAAGGTTGTTTTGCATTGTTTTGCTTATTTCTTTAAATCTTTGCATTCTAGTTATTTCTTTACATGTATTTTGCTTCCTTTTGAAGTTTTTTTTATTTTTTTTGTTCTTTTAAATTAATATTTTTTCTTGTGATTAACATTTGCCTCTTACTAAGTCCAAAGTTCCAATTTGTGAAGTTGTCATAACTAATTGGTTGCTCGTTTTGATTTGTTGATTTTGATTCTTTTAAGAACATAAAGGGGGCTATCTTGAGAGGTAAAAGGCAAGAGCGGTGAGACTATTATAGAGAAAAGCCAAAACATTGAATTAAACATGAGAGAATGCACATCCTTGAGTGTAAACACGTAAGGGGGTGAGTGAGGAATATTTTTCTTTTATTACTAACATATTTTTGTAAAAACAATGAGTGGTGAAGGAGAAAATCAAGTGATCAACTTGAAATTGTTCATTAAGTTTGTAAATGAGCAATTTAAAAAGTTGAATGCTAGGCTGGATAATTTGCAATCTCCATCTAATTCTAAATCCTATAAAAAGCAAACATTTGAGGAAGAAGAGGAAGAGGATTTAGAGCATGAAGAATCAAGTTATACACAAGGAAAGAAGGGTGTATACAAGAGAGATGGCAATTTGGGTAGTATAAAGATGAAGATCCCAACCTTTCAAGGAAAGAATGATCCTGAGCTTTACTTGGAGTGGGAAAGAAAAGTTGAGCTTGTATTTGCTTGCTATAACTACTCTAAGGAGAAGAAAGTGAAACTAGCAGCCATGGAGTTTGTAGATTATGCAAGCATATGGTAGGATCAATTGATAATCAATAGGTGTGGATATGGAGAGAGACCAATCCAATCATGGGAAGAGATGAAAATTATAATGTGCCAGAGAAAGTTACAAGTGCTGGTTCAAGGTTCCAGGAGTGTGGAAGACTATCACCAAGAGATGGAGAAAGCCATGATAAGAGCAAACATAGAGTAGGACCGTAAGGCAACAATGGCTAGATTCATTGGTGGATTAAATAAAGAGATAGTTGATGTGGTGGATTTACAACATTATGTGGATATAGAGGAATTATTGCACAAAGCTATCAAAGTGGAAAAATAACTCCAGTCCAAGAGATCATACAAGTCTGGTTCTTTTTGTAACTCTTCTTTTAAGACAAATTGGAGTGACATAAAATCAGCTTCAAAATCAAAAGAAGATGCAAAGCCAAAAGATTCGGTTATCTCCAAAGGTGAAACTGAAACTAAATCTTCTTCTAAATCTCATGATATTAAGTGTTTTAGGTGTCACGAGCTTGGACATATTGCTTCTTAATGTCCAAACAAGAGAGTTATGATCATATTAGAGAATGGTGATATAGAGAGTGCTAGTTCAAGTGAAGATGAGATGCCACTATTGGAGGATTGTAGTGATGTTGATGAAGAGCCACCCGTTCGTGGAGACATGTTGGTTGCAAGAAGAGCATTCAACATACAGCCTAAGGATGATGATGATGAGGTGCAACGTGAGCACATCTTCCATACTAGATGCCACATCAAATAGCATGATTATTGATGGTGGAAGTTGTACTAATGTTCCAAGTATCTTGATGGTAGGAAAGCTAAAGTTGGAAACTTTCAAGCATCCTAAGCCATATAAGTTGCAATGGCTAAATGAATCTGGAGAAATTAAAGTAAACAAGGAAGTTTTGGTTACTTTCTCCATTGGCAAGTACAAGGATGAAGTTCTTTGTGATGTTGCACAAATGCAAGTTGGTCAAATACTTCTTGGACGACCATGGCAGTTTGATAGGAAGGTTAATCATGATGGTTAAAAGAATAAATATTCTTTTATGATGAATAACCGACTTGTTGTGTTAAATCCTCTCAAACCTTTAGAAGCACATGAAGATCAAATTAGGATAGCAAAAGAATGTAAATTGAGGGAAAAAGAATTGAGTGAGCAAGAAGAACAAAACAAAGAGAGTGAAAAAGAAAAGAGTGAAAAGAGATTGAATGAGAGCAATGAGAGGAAAAATAAAGAGAAGAGTGTACAAAAAGAAGAGAAAAGTAAGAGGATGACTGTGTTTGCTGGAAAAAGTGAGGTTAAGAATGTTTTAGTTGCAAGGCCATAATTGCTTGTACTTATGTACGAGGATGTTTATTTTCTACTAATGATCTTAACTCCTCTTTGCCTAGAGTTATTGTGACTTTATTGCAAGAGTTTGAAGATTTATGCCCTTAGGAGATTCCCCATGGATTACCTCCCTTAAGAGGCATTGAGCATCAAATAGATTTCATACTCGGTTCTGCCATACCAAACTAACCTGCCTATAGAGCAAATCCTGAGGAAATAAAGGAAATACAAAGGCAAGTAGATGAATTAGTGCAAAAGGGATTTGTAAGGGAGAGTCTTAGCCCATGTTCAATTCCTATCATCTTAGTCCCAAAGAAAGATAGAACATGGCGCATGTGTGTAGATTGCCGAGCCATCAATAAAATCACTATAAAGTATAGACATCCTATCCCTAGATTAGATGATATGCTTGATGAATTGCATGGTTCATGTTTGTTTTCTAAAATTGATTAAAAGAATGGCTACTATCAAATTCGCATGAAAGAGGGAGATGAATGGAAAATAGCATTTAAAACAAAATATGGATTGTATGAGTGGTTAGTAATGCCTTTTGGTTTAATAAATGCACCTAGTACATTCATGAGGTTAATGAATCATGTTTTGCGTGCTTTCATTGGTAGATTTATGGTAGTTTACTTTGATGATATTTTGGTTTATAGCAAGAATTTTGACGAACATATAAAACACTTGCATTATGTTTTTAGTGTGCTAAGAGAGCACAAGTTGTATGTTAATCTTAAGAAATGCACATTTTGCATGGAAACTGTTGTCTTTCTTGGTTATGTTGTTAGCTCACAAAGTATTAGTGTTGATGAAGAGAAGGTAAAGGCAATTAAGGACTGGCCTACACCAAAGAATGTAAAAGAGGTAAGAAGTTTTTGTAGAAGGTTTGTTAAGGATTTTAGTTCTATTGCTGCACATTTGAATGAACTTGTTAAAAAGAATGTTGTTTTTAAGTAGGATGATGTGCATAAGAGAGCTTTTAATACCTTGAAAGATAAGATAATGTGATGCATCTAGAATTGGAATAGGGGCTATTTTGATGCAAGATTCCAAACCAATTGCTTATTTTAGTGAAAAGCTAAGTGGGGCATATTTGAATTATCCTACTTATGACAAGGAACTTAATGCATTAGTGAGAACTCTTCAAACATGGCAGCATTACTTGTGGCCTAGGGAATTCATCATTCATTCCGATAATGAGAGCTTAAAGTTTTTAAAATCCCAAGGTAAACTTAATTAAAGACATGCTAACTGGTTGGAGTTCATAGAAACATTTCCTTATGTGATCAAATACAAAGATGGAAAGGAAAATGTTATTGCTGATGCATTGTCTAGGAGATTCACACTACTTACTTCTTTGCAAACTAAATTACTTTATTTTGATTTGCTTAAGGATTTGTATGATAATGATTCTGATTTTAGCCAAGTATGGAATGCATGTGATAAGTGTGCATTTGGTGACTTTTATAGGCATGAAGGATATTTGTTTAAGAAAGATAAATTATGTGTGCCTATTTGTTCTATTCGTGAGTTATTATTAAGGATACTCATGGGAGTGGTTTGATGGGGCATTTGGGTGTGCAAAAGACTTTAGAAACATTGCATGAGCATTTTTATTGGCCTAATTAAAGCATGAAGTGCAATTTGTTTATGATAAGTGCCTTACATGTAGGCAAACAAAATCTAAAGTTAAACCGCATGGCTTGTATACGCCAATACCAGTACCTAACTAGCCTTGGAGTGATATTTCTATGGATTTTGTTTTAGGATTACCAAGGTCTCAAAGTGGTAAGGACAACATATTTGTTGTTATTGATAGGTTTAGTAAAATGGCCCATTTCATTTCATGTTCTAAAGCTAATGATGCAACATATATTGCTGATTTGTTCTTTAAGGAAGTGGTTCGTTTGCATGGTTTGCCTAGGACAATTATCAGTGATAGAGATGTTAAGTTCCTAAGTCATTTTTG
>CATIWM010074691.1:0-12085 GCA_949671775.1 Mallotus repandus
AAAAACAAATAAACATGCAAATCATGCAAAAAGTGCCTAATTGAAGAAAAACTAAACAAAAGAAACATAAATGTAACTGAACTTACACCTAAACCTAATGCTTTGAGTGCTTAAAACAATGCATTTTTCACACTCATCACCATTCATTATGTTCACTAGCTTGATGAAAAGTATGTGCTTCATGCTGAAGGTGGTCAAGTGCGTATTTTATTTTGACTGTGAGGTTAGATTGTCACTTGGCCATAGTATTGGGACGTCATGTTGTGAGTGCAGGTTGGAGCAAAAGCATGGTTTTGATAGGTAGTAAGGTCATTAATTAAATTGATGTTAGTAGGAATATCATATGAGGAAGAGGGCCGATGATTTGAATAGGGAATGAGGGTGAGTGTTCGTGGTGGGTCAAGACTGAAAGATGTATTAAGAGAGTGATAAGATAGAGGTAGTGGGGTAGATGTGGGAGTATGAATGGATGAGGATAGACCTGTATTATTAGATGGCAAGATAATAGGTAAAGAAATTGGACCTGAATTAAAAGACGTATCTGTGGGCAAGGACTGAGTAGACGGGGCTTGGACTGTGAGCTAAGGAGAAGGAACGCTACTAGTGCACATGAATTTTCAAGAGTAGAATATGTACGAAACGGAAATTCAAATTTATCAAATTTAACATGACTCACCATATAAATTTTATCAAGATTAATATCATAATAAAAAAAGCCATAATGATTTGGAGATCGACCAAAATAAACACACTTTTTGCTACTATAAGAAAATTTATTTTTGTTAAATGGACACAAATAAGGAAAGACAAAACAACCAAAGATTTTATTATCCAAGTATTTTGGTTTGGTATGATATAAAACTTCATAGGGAACCCAATTTTTAATACTTAAATTAGGCATATTATTAATGTTTTGAACTGCATGAATAAAAGCATAAGACTAAAATCGAAAAGAACAGAGGCATGAGAAAGAAGAATGAGTAATGAGTTCATAATCAACTGTCTGAAGTATTTTTTTTTCATATTAGCCATTTTGTTCATGCGTATAGGGAAATGCAAGTCTATGAATTATGCCACATATTTTAAAATGTGAGTTTAATTTTTGGAATTCACCGCCCTAGTCAAAGTAAAAAGTTTTGATATGAGAATTAAATTGCAATTTAATAAAGGATTCAAATTGTTTAAACACAGAGAAAACATCACTTTTATTACAAATGGGAAAAATCCGTGTGAATCGAGGAAAATCATCAACAAATAAAATAAAAAATCTATAGCCTAAATTACTGAGCACGGGAGATGGTCCCCAAATACCTGAGTGAATGATCTCAAACGGATGAGAATTAGTGTGCTCAACTAAAGCAAAGGGAAGTTTAGCCATTTTCCCTAGTTGACAAGAAGAAAAAGAAGACTAGACTGGCAGATTGTTGACATTTATTATTCGAGAAATAGTTTGAACATAAGGATGGCCAAGACGAGCATTCCATGTTTCAAACAAAACACAAGTACTGAGAAAAGCCTTTGGTTGGAGAGAATGAAGCTCATACAATCCTATATTACTCTTGCCTTGCAATAGGGTTGCCTTGGTCTTTAGTTCCTTGATAAAAAATTGAAAGGATAAAATTCAAAGAAGCAGTTATTATCTTTAGCAAATTTGTGAACAAATAATAAAGGTTTAGAAAGGTAAGAACATGAAGATCCTTAAGCATCAATTTAGTATTTTTTATTGAAGGTCAAGAAGTCATACCAGTATGAGATACCTACATTGTTTGTCAATTACCAAATGTGACATGGTCATTGCCCTAGTATACTCGAGGATCATTGATGGCAGAAAATGTTGGGGTCATGTGATGAGTTGCCTCAATATCCAGAATCCATAATTGAGGAGAGGAAACTAGAGTGGGTTAAAAACCATAATTCAATAGAGCTGAATAGCCCGAATGCCATGAAAAATTAGCTTGTGGTCGAGCAGGTTTGCTAAGAGCATATCGCCTGTGACATTTATCTACAATATGATGATGAAAACCACAAATTTAAAACTTTCTTTTATGACTAGAAGGTCCTCCATAAGAAGTAGGTGGCATGAACATGGAGTTATAACGAGGCACAAATAATAGAGGCCGAGTAGAAAGATTAACCACTGGTGACAGTTGATAACTTTGCAAAAGAATCTCATGAGAGAGAAGTTGGTTATATAACTCTGAAAAAGAAACAGGTTCAGCATGCAAATTTAAAATAGAGACAATAGGATGAAATTCAATACCAATAATACGATAAATAATAACATTAAATTCAGTAGAGGAAATAGGTATGCACGCTGCTACTAACTCATCAATAAGACATTTTTCTGTTTGAAGATATTATGCAATTAACATGTTATGTTTCTTCAATTATTTGAGTTTGACATGTAATTTAAGCTGTCAATTTTGAGAGACTGAACCAAAAGCACTTTCTAGTGCTTTCTATGCTAGGAAAGATGTGTGACACCCAATAATATAAGAATAAACTTCTTCAGATAAAGAAGACAGAATCCAACTTAAGTGCAGTTGATCACATTTGAACAATTGTAAAAATTCTAGATTGTCAATGGTTTCATTTGGATTGGTGGTTGATAGTATAGTTTTGGAAGAAGCAGATGATCTGTCAATTAGGTAATTCAAGTTGTGATAATTCAGAAGTAGAAAAAACTGTGTCTTCCAAGCTAGATAGTTGTGGGATGAAAGTTTGATAGCAAAGCTATCAGAGGTTGTTGTTAGTGTCAATTATTAAATAGTTTTTCTATTTATTTTCCATAGGATTTATTGGTATGTTTTTAATATTTTATTTATTTTATTATTTATAATTAGTGTTTTGTTAGGATTAGCTTGATTTTATTTTCTTTTTAGTTTCCTAGTTAATTTATGCATTGTTGGAATGTTTTTATAGGAATTTTATTTTTCTAAAGAGTTCGGGATTCAAGCCAATAACTAAGGAGCTACTTTAGGAAGTTATTTTCCTAATTAGAAGAGGTTTTGAAAGAGAAAAATTACTATTTTGGTCTTTGGATGAATTTAGGGTATTTTTCTCTATAAATAGAAAATTTTGGCTCTAGGTTAGGAGAGAGCCATGGGGGAGGAGACACCAAAAAGCCACAAATAAGAGCCTAAAAAAGGAACAATGGTTTGAAGACTGAAGCGGCATTTAAACAAGTTTTATCTATTCTTCTTCTTCATTCTCTTGCTATTTATTTTATGTTTGCAATTCTTATTAAAACTATGTGTGGCTAAACTCCTTTTAGGGTTTAGACTAGGAGTAGCTACTCCATGATGTGATTGAACACAAAGTTTTATTAATTTAATTTTCAGTTAATTCTATGAGTTGCACTTAATGTATGCTTTCATTCCTGGCCAGCTTGTTTGCATGTTTATGGGTAAATTCACTAACGAGAGTTAGGAAAATTTATTAGCTTAAGACTTATAGGACTTACACCACTCGACCACGAGAGTAGGCGAGCTCTACGGGGAACCATGACAGTAGGCAGAGGTCTACAGTGGTAAATTAATTACTAAGAAACTTAATGAGTTTAGGTTAACTTTTTAACCATGAGAGTAGGTTAAAATTTCATCTTTACATGCTTAATTGAACTCGAGAGAGTCTTTAGGTATTTTAGAACAATTACCCTTAACTGTGATCAAGGTGTTTAATAATTATATGTTCATGATTTGATTGGAATAGTGAAACTAAACCTAAGCTCTATGTTTTAATTATTTTATTTTCTCTTAGTTTAATTCATTTATATTTATATTATATTTCCTAAATTACTTTGTTTGATTTGCAAGCTAAGAACATAAGTATAAAAATTGGTATTCAACATTCAATCCTTATGGAAATGATATCTTTTGTACTATAATTCACGATCCGTGAACTTGTGGGTTTTGAACACAACAGTTGTAGAAGTTGTTGTTGTTGTAAAGACAGGAACAATTTTATAAGCCATTATGGTATTCAAGCTATGATGCCATGTAATGCTTTTGGAAGAAATAAAGGTATTTTATATTTGTATACAGCTCAATAATACGATATTTATAGTTACAAGTGTACAGGTATAACAAAACTTGTAAACAAAAAGAGTGGAACGAATTAATACAATAAAAGGATAACTAATGACTCAAAACTGAATAACAGCAAAACTGAAAAGATAACTATTAGCTAACAGGCTCATCATCAACAATAAAAACAAAAGATCCTCTACTATTCCCCTACACATTTATCACCATCCTAAATAAAAAGCAGACAATTTCTCTTCACCCTTCAACTTTTTGCAATTATTTTACAAAGATATGTCTCAGGTTTCTATTAATCCAATCATTTCTATGAATTTAAACCATTCTTAAACATCCATGTACAATTAATATCCATGTAAAATTCTTTTCCTAATAAATGAAAACAATAGAAGTTGAGATTTGAACAAGAATTTAAAATTAAACAAAACTCAAATTTATATTATTTATGAGAAAAACAAAAGAAAAACCCATAAACATGATAACTTTGCAATTAGATTATAAAAATTATTATTCATAATGTAATAACTTGTGTTACTAAAAAAGATTCCTAGTTTTGCAATATATTTGCTTAATCAGTCATCTAAAATGATTTCACAATCTCTACTAAAACATTTGATTTGCCACCTTCAATGGCAAGTTCTTTGCCAATTATGGTCGCTCTCATGATGCTCCATTAGGTGCATCCTTCGACTTCGAGAGCGTAAATGTCCCTTTACCTCACATTGTAATGTCTTATGCTCACTTTGTTTAGTCCACTTTATCTCACATTGTAATGTCTTATGCTCACTTCGTTTAATCTATAACTTGAGTTTTGTAACTCAAAATTAGGTTATGTTTGTGCCTAAAAAAACCTTGAAATGTCTAGTACAAAACTTTTAGAAATAAGGAAAACCTAATTCTTCTATTTTGATGGTCATTTAGTGCTAAATATTTTATTGCTCAAATTGTGTCAATGATTTGAGTATAGTTATTATTTTTTTAGGGTTCTTCCTCTATATACCTTCAATTAAAACAAAATAAATTTTAAATTACTCTAGACACATAGATTTAGTGATCTGAAAAGTTTTATCTTGAGATTAATTGTATATAATATTTGGGGAATTTTTAAATTCACCCTGTTAAATATGTTATAGTTGGTAACCTCACATGCTTAGGTAATTTAATGATGTTAAATTTTAGGTGTTTAAAGAAAGTGAATTATGATCTATATCAGCTAAAAAAATTGGAAAAGAGGTTGATACACATGTAAATTCAAATAAAGGGAAGAAAGCAATAAAGGTAAGTGAATAATTTAATGTTTGTTAACACTTAAAATAAATAATTATAAATTTATTTGTTAAGTTGATTGTATAAGAGAAACATGTATGTTCTAATTGATATATGTTAATTTGTGATTATTTTGTTGATGATTAATTGTTTTTTAGATGATATTTTACATATGAATGAGATTGAATATATGAATAATGGTTGTTGAATCCGGGTGTCCTGTTTGGATGAGAGCAAAATTCTTTTTGAAGTAATATCTAGAGTTTTATAACTCCAAATGGGGTATCGTTTATTCCTATATAAAGTTAGAGATGTTATCTACAAAATTGATAACAATAAAGGAAGTTTAATTTTTTCTTTTTTGATGGCCAGTTTGAGCAACACTTTTTATTGCTTAGTTTTGGTTGACAGCTTGACCTTGGTGGATTGTTTTTTATGTTTCTCTTCTATACATATCCAATTAATGTAAAATCATTTGAAAATTAATCTAGACTCGTAATATTTTTTATCTGGAAAATATGGCTTTGATATTCATAACGTGAAATTTTTGGTGTATTTTTTAATTTGCATTATCAATTCTACCAGGTTGTATGATGGTATATTTTGGTATATTTTTTGTATATTATTCTTTTCTTATATATTATGGCAGAGATATTAAATTGCTTTATTGAGTGATATGCGATGCATTTAGTTGATGATGAGTTCAATAAATTGTTGTGCTAGTATGATGAATTCTTTATGTATATGTAAATATAAGAATAATGAATAGGAGGACACAATGCTACTTGTGAATGAGGTCGAGCTGTGTGCGATATGAAATTCCCTTTATATGTCGTAAAATGGCCAAAAAAAGAAAAAAATAATACATATTTAAAAAAAATATTTGTGGCAATGTTGTGTGCATATGGGGATATATGATTTATATAAAAAAATATTTTGAATTACAGGTAATTCACAAGTAAATTGTTATCCAGAAGAAAATATTATGTTATAACAAGAATGTGCATGCTAAAAAAAATTATAAGTTAATTATCAAATGGACTGTTGATTGATAATATTATATGTTTGATGTGTTATGTTTTCATAGGATATTATGTTGTTCATTTACTGAGTTGCAGGATCACCCCTCTGCATTATTTTTTAGGATTAAAAGAAATTAGTAGGTCTTGAAGAAATATTTGCATCTGATACACTAGCATTGTGTCAGGTGGGTCAGCAGGAGGTCGTCCTCAGTTTTTTCTTGAACGTCGCATGCTTAGTGAATTTTCATATCTTGTATTAAGGCTAGCGTATTGTATATGTACAATATAAGGGATAACGACTTTTTTAGTCCTAAAAATATAGTGGTTTTAACAAATTAGTCCTAAAAATAATTTTTTTACAATTGAGTCCTTAAAATTTTAAAAATTTTCACCGTTAGTCCTTATCTGTTAATTTGGACAAAAATTGCTTACATGGACAAATTGACTCCACTTGACATTATGAATAACCTGCCATATCAAGACACCCACTGCACGTCAAAGCCACATCATCATCATCGTCATTATCTTCTTCTTGTTCAACTTAATTTCGTCCACTCTTACTGTCCTCACATCACATGTGCGCCTTTCACTTGTCTTGGCTCTCTCTTTTTGCTTGCTTCTTCTTCACCTTCACCTTTTCTATTCCTCCTCTTATACCCATCATTCGTCGTGACCTCCACCTCTCCGATATTGATATCGGCAATGCTGCCATCGCCTCATTTCCACTTGTCAATGCCCACAATATTGCCTTATTAAACTTATAAACTGTCGATACCTGCTCACTGCACTCTCCATCTCCATCTCCATCTCTCCTCTACTCATACCAGTGGTTGTTACTGCTCGTGGTCTCTCCCAGATGCCCCCTGTTCGCCTCAACAACATGTAATTCCTTAATCCATAAACTATCTTTCTCTATAAATCTTTTTTATTGCTTGTTTTTTTATTTTTTTAAAATTCGTCTCTGAATTGAAACATCACAGTCCTTGTTTAATCTCAGCTCTACTTTTGGATTCATTTTGGTGCTAAATTATTGTTGTAAGTGAAGGTACTATTTAGTGAGAGCAGGGGAATCTTAATTTGAGAGCTTAGGGATTATCAACATAAACCCAGTTGCAAGAACATCTGTTGATAGTAGTTTATCCAAGAAAGTTAAGAAACAGATAGTGAAAGATGCTATAAAATTGAAGGCAATGGGAGCTTATGACAATGGTTGTTGGATTTGGCCTTCTATCAGTCAAAGAGCTTATCAGGCTATAGAGATTTTTGCTGCTATTAATGGAATCAGTAGGAGGTATCCTAGTACCTATATTAATTTCTATATATTAATTATCTACTAAAATATTATCCTTAAACAGATGAGCCTTGAACTTTTTACATTTTGGATAAGAAATACTTTAATTTTGATGTTAATTATTTTTCATTTTTTTGTTGGCTTGTTTTATATTTTCATATTTATTATACTTTTGTTCTGCAATTTTATTTATCGCATACACGAAGTGTTGCATCCAAGGCATTATATAACTATTTATTCTACGTATTACCTATGTGAACCTGTGTGGCTCGAATATGCAATGTTGTAGCCACACTACTTAACTGAATATTATTTCAAATTATACTGTCAAATAAAACAAAACAGTTCTTGAGAAGAAAAAGAACATTGGTTCTTGTCTTCAACCTCTTGTTGGTTTAAGTTGTTTAAAGAATATGGGTCATATGATATGTTATGCAATTCAACAAAATTTTTCCATCATTAAATTCCTCACAAACACTTGGATAAGATACATAAAAAAATGGAAGCTAACCAGTTCTTGCTGAAATGGGTTTTAATTAGGTCTCTATTCTTTTCAGCTTTTTACTTTTGAACTCAAAATTCTAAACCCACAAACCGAATCTGATCGTTACTTTTCTAAGACATTAGAAATAAAAAATGATTATCAAGTCGTTGTTGACCTTCAATTAGGGTGACCTGAAGAGTAGGAGATTGCTGCTTCAGCTTTGGCTGAAGCCTGCAAATGTTTTAAATGTGTCCATATTTATTGCAGTTCCTAAATTTTTGTAGGTGGCCTTTTTCTTTGTAAAGGAGGCAAAGAAGAAGAAGAAGAAGAAGAAAAAGAAGAAGATGATGATGATGATGAAGATGAAGAAGAAGATGATGACGTGGCTACCAAGTGGATTGGGTGTGTTTATGTAGCAGGTGAAACGTGAAGTTAAATGGGGTCTACTGCTCTAAGTAAGCAATTCCCGTCCAACTTAACAGACGAGGACTAACGGTGAGAGTTTTAAAAATTTATAGGACTCGATTGTGAAGGAAATTTCTTTTAGGACTAATTTGTGAAAACTACCTAACTTAAAGGACTACAAAAGTCATTATCCCATTTATATACCAACAATACATTCAATACAATAATCATTTCAACTCCGTTTTGTATCTCTGACTTAGAAAATCAACCGAACTAATTTTCTAAAATGAATTTAAATAATTTTGGTTTGAATTTTTCTGTATTAAATAATTTTATTGAGAGTTTTAAATATTTAAAAATGATATTATTAATCTACTTTGAAATATTGGTGATAAACTAATAAAATCGAATCATAAACACCATATAATTTAAAATATTTTAGAAATTCAATTCAGTTTAGTGAAATTATATTTCTTTACAATTAAAACCGAACCGAAATGAAAATATTTCGGCTCTATAAAGTAAAAATCGAATTAAATTTGTTGACAACTTAAACCGCACCAAACTGATTCAGTTTTAAGTTATTTTGCTCACCCCACTTGCCCCATCAGCACTATTTTTGACATGTCAGTAAATCACGTCATCAATTGTACATTTCAATTGAAAGTTGGTATAAAATTAAAAATTTAATTATCTAAATTGATATAAATTAAAAATAAAATTATTTAAAAATTTGACCTACAATTGAGGGTAAATGGAATTATTTTCCCTAACATTTATCTATGATATTAAGGTAAATTATATGGTATAGGAAAATTAGCATGACCTCGAATAGCAATATTTCTTAATAAAATTTCCGATAAAATATTATAGAGCAAATGGCAATAAAAAATAATCATTACCTTCAATTTGTTGATAACAAGAGCATGTGATGTTTTGTTGTTGAAAAAGAAAAAAGCATGTGATGTTTCATTGGTACAACTCAACCGTTGAAAAATCTGGCCACGTTTTTTCGCTAACAAGATTAAATGATTATACAAATGAGTGACAACTAATTCTAATGCTGACTTGAGCTCCACTTTCCATGAATTCTATTTCTTGTATAAGAAATTGAATTGGATGATATCTTCCCATGTGTTCAGTCCCTGTTTAGCGATTGGTTTATATCTTCCCATGTGTTCAATCCTTGTTTACCGAGCTTTTGGAAATTTTTATCGATAATGTAATCTTTATTTTGCTCATTCATAGAATTGTATTTAATTTAAACAATACTCCCTCCATTCTATTCCAATTGTATTTTAAGAAAATAGAATTTGTTTCACTCTAGATTATTAATAAAAAATAAATTTTTTCTTTTGAATTTTACCTATATTTTACTTTTAGAATAAATTTTCTATTATAGAAATTATATTTCACACTAACTTTTAGTCTTTTGAAAAGAGGGTAATATAATTATTTACACCTATAATTATGCCTATTAAGTAGGATTTTTAATCTTTATGTCAATATCTTAAAAAATAATTAGAATGAAACAAAGGAAGTATAAATTAACTATTTCTGACACAAACCATTAAACAAATGGATTAAATTCATTTTACCTGATTAAGATATGACATAATACATTTAATTAAATAATATATTGTGTTAATATGTTTACACATTACTAATAAATGTGTATTAACATATTAAACTCGTAAATGAGATTAAATTACCCTTCTTTAGATAGTGGAAGACTTATAAAATTTTACAAAACCAATTAATATAGATAATGTTAATATAAGGATCAAATAGGGAAAAAATTAATGTTACATTGAATATATAAAAGTGATAATTAGTTTGAAATTTTTTTATTTGAAAATAAGATAATTAGTTTTAAACGGAGGGAGTAATTCGTTAATGAACTCGTTTAGTATTAAGGAAATATAATTTAATTTTAAAATTAGTATTAAGCAGTAGCATTAAATATATAAAATTTAACCGAATCACATTACTTATAAATGTGTATTAACATATTAAACTCGTGAACGGGCTTATTTATTAGTTGGTTAATAAGCTTGTTTAGTATTAAGTAAATATAATTTGATTTAAAAATTAGTATTAAGTAGTAGTGTTAAATATATTAAATTTAACCTAAGTATTTATGGGCGGATTTAAGGAGGAGATAAAACTTTTTTCTAATTTTTTCTTTTTCACTATTTTAAAATTTAATTTTCTCAAACACTCCACATCTCATCTTTTATTTTTTTTTATTGCACATACATGGTTTTTCCAATCTTAATGTATATTTTGTCTTTAATTTGCTCATTATAATATGCTAAAAACTCAAATTATCCCTCAATTTCTTAAACCAAAGTACCAAAACATTAATTGATCTCACCAGTTCAAAGTTTCATGTAACTGCATGATTTTATTACAAGTATTGTAAAAGCTTGCATTAAAATAACATATCAAATTGAGAAATATAGCTTCAAACATGCATAGAGATAGTTCTCACATATTCCATACAGATTTCTCAATTATTTAGTAAAATAGGTAGAAACGAGGCCAGCTCATTAACATCCACATGGAGATCACAATCAAGAAAAAACATGCAGTTAAAGACATCTAAAATAGTTAAATTCCTGCAAGACTGGTTGAAACTTAGACCATAACTCTTCAACCTTTCTTGCATAAGTTTCTCCAAATGCTTTGCCATCGATGGAGTCAAATAATTTCTCCAATCCCCAACTTCACCTTTCCTGAAATAGGAACTGTTTAAAAGTCCTAAATGGTTCTTATTGCTCTTGTTCCCTTCCAAATTTTTCATATTTTCAAAACAACAGAATTTAGAGATCTCTTCTGCAGTACCTTGTTCCTCTTCCTCCTCCGAGAAAGGAAATCCCAAGAACTCGGCCAACCTTTTCGTGCTTACAATGTTGTCTTCTTTAAGATCTTCACATTACAAGAATAAAACCTTGTTAGGATTTTCCAGACTTGCTTTCCAATACCCCAAAACATGATTGTGAAATGGTCCAAGGGGATGGATTCCCCTACAATACAACTCGAAAGCTTCCTCTAATATGGGTGGATCCTTGCACCATGGAAGCTTCGAAGCGAAGTGCCAATTGGAGATGAACCGATCCAAAGGATTCCTACACACATAAACTATTCTACACCAGGAATCTGTAATGGAACTTGGTAGGGACGCATATGGCGCATGGGTACTGAATATGAATTGATACAAGATCAGGACACTGGTTTTTAAAATAAAGATCCAATTCAAATATATGCACAACCTCATGGGGATTCGAAGCGAACAAGGGGCTGTCATTAAGAGTTGAATATTGGGTTCGGTTTGCAATCAAACGAATAGCAACCTTAAACCTAGTGTAGACGGCGAGGTTTAGCGCGCGCCCAAATTTATTGCAACCGCGACACTGTTTGAGCTCAGGGCTCTAGGGAACACACTAACCACTATCACAAAGACATGGTGTGGAGATGAGGAGTCGCCACCCAGGGTAATAACTGGGACAAATCGAAAGTGGTGGTAACTCGATTCTCTAATACAAGCTAGCACCACAACCAGGAGTTCTGGATA
>CATIWM010074694.1:0-24749 GCA_949671775.1 Mallotus repandus
TGTATGCAAAATTACCTATAGTAGAGTACGGGTGTGACAAAAATAAAACATAGGACAAAAATAAAATAGAGTAAAAACAAACACAAGTGAAAAAAAAAACTATAAATAGAAATTAAATTAAATAAAAAATAATGGAATATAAATATATAAACTAAACAGAAATAAAGAATAGATAGAAATAAAAATAAAAAAAAACAACAATAATAGAAACATAAATAAAATGGGTGAACACAAATCACAAAAAATAATAATAAGAAACGAATAAAAATAATTCTGCATTCTGTCACTAAATAGTGACGGATTCTACAATTCGTCACTAAATTTAGTGACAGTTTTATGACGGATTTGTGATTAAATAATTTTTTACTAAATAATTTAGCTAAATTAAATACAAAAAAATTAATGACATACATATACACTAATTCTAAACTAACTAAAATTATGTAGTTTATATTATCAAAACTATGTGGTTTATGTCTTATTTATTAAGTTTTAATAACATCAATTATAACTTCAAAAATTAAATAAATAATCTATTTTTTCATCATATATATATATATATATATATATTTATATATGCACACAAACCTTAAACCAACCAAAATTATGAAGTTTAATGCTATTAATGTTTAAGTTATAAAAAAAATTAAATAAATTTGTCATTTTCTTTATATCTAGATATCAATATATATATATAACATTAAAAAAATTAGTTGGTCACTAATCCGTAACTAAATAGTGACAGAAATGTTTTTGTCACAAATTTTTGCATTTATTATATTTATTTTTGTAGAAATTTATGACGAAATAAGCATCCGTCACAAAATTCTATTACAAAACTGTCAGAAATCCGTCACTAATATTTGCGTGCCATTTTCCCGCTAAATTTTTGTGACGAATTTTTTTTTCCGTCACTAAATTTGTCACAAAACCGACACAAAATTTGTCATTTTATTTTCTAAATTTCACATGCTTTATTTTAGTGACAAAATTTTTTTTCGTTACTAATATCCGTCGCTATTTATCACTTTTGTCACTAATCCGTCACTAAGATGTCATAATTTAGTGACGGAAATTTCTGTCACTATTTTACAGTTTTCTTGTAGTAAGAGTACCCAAATTGACTTCCTCTATTGGATTTGTTGCTTTCGGCACTACATCTTCAAATTTTGGTGGAGGTTCCTTTAAATCCTCCATTTGTATCTCTTCTTGGTCTTTTAATTCTTCAGGATCTTCTTCAAAAACAACCTTTGCACCATTACTTCCAAGTTCTCCATCTTGATTTTATCATACAGTTGTTGCACCTGAGCTCTAAAAACGGTGGTTGTAGTTATCACCAATTGTTCTTTGTTGTACTTAATCATCTAAGAGCTCAATAATGGGCTCATGTGCCATCGGCCTAGAAGGCACAATAGCAGTTGGATTTACAAGAGCTTTAGCTTGTTTCTGGATGTCCTCACTTCCTGACATGTAAATAGACTTTGGTTCCCCATTTTTCTTCTTTCCTAGAAATTGGATAGGTCCAAACTCTATATCATAGTATCTAGCTTCCATTGCATCTGAATGAGTACTAAAAGGATGTGGATCAGCCCAAACAACTTCTACATCATCACTTTTCCAAAACAAAACCATAGAAAATTGATAAAGAGAGGAAAGGATACAACAATTGGCATGTATCCTGTCCCTTCCTAATAAAACATTATAATTAGCAGAAGAACTCACAATAAAGAGTGCAGTAAGAGATGCCTTACTTCCCACCATAATCTCCATTGGTAGTACACTAAGAACCTTAGTTACCTCTCCAATGAAAGCAAATATAATGACATCTGTAGGGATGAGATCCTCCTCAGTCCTTCCTAACATAACTAAAATTCTGGAAGGAATCACATTTACTACAGACCCATCATCAATAAGCACTCAAGAAATTGGCTTTCCATTCAAATGAGCTTTAATGTAGAGAGGCCTGATATGTCTTGTCATCTCTAGTATGGGTTTCTTTAGTATCACCCTTTTTAGTCCACTACCTTTTAGAGCCTAAATGGTGACTCCGCTAAGAGCATCATTCTTTGCTATATCTTTTACTTTCAAAGGTTCTTTGGATAGAGGGACTTCTCATTGAATCTTTATCACACCATCTTTTGCTTCATTAGCCCTAAAAATAGGAGGTAAAATAACAGAGGTAGTAGCAAAGTTCAAAGTTATAGAAATACTGCCAACTAAAAAACTAGTTATTTTTACAAAACCTATTTTTTTAGAGTTTGCAGCAGACTCATTCTTATCCATTGCATATGTCATATGCTTTTTTTCCTCCTCCACATCTTCATCCTCTGTTGCCTTTCTTCTGAAGTTAGACTTTTATGGAGAAAGCTTCAATTCTTCAATTCTCCTCTTTAAAGCTCTTTGCCTTTGAAGTCTCATTTTCTGTGTCCTTATGAGGGTCTGAGGGAACTTCTTATGTTGAACTCTGTGCCATTAGTTTCTTGGAGAAACTTTTGGAGGAACCATAAATCTGGGAGAGTTTCTTTGGAAATTCTTTTTCGAAACTATTTGAAATCTACTAGAACCCTCTTAGTTTGAGGAAACCTCTTCTCCGTCAAATGTTTTTGACTTCCTCACCTACACATTCTTAAACAAAGGCTTTCTTTTCCTCATCATCTCCTCCCACATTCTCCTTTTACAATTGATAAGGGAAAACAGATTAAAGGTTGTTGTGTTGACAGTAGCCACTAGAGGAAAAAGATCCTCATCCACCAACATGGTTTCCTTCTTCTCAGGAACTTATTAATCTTGTACCGCGCTACATTTCTAAAAGCCCAACAGTTATTAGTTGAATGATTATGGGAATCATGGTACTTACAATACTCTCTGCCCTTCAGTTTCTTCTTTTGTTGGACACTTATAGTCCTTAGAAAAAGTAATGAACTTCTCTGATGGAAATCATCAATTACAACATACAAACTCCCTAATAGTTTAAGAACTATGATAAGTTATGATGAAGAATCTAACACCCTCCAGCAATTTTTATGTTTAGGACTGTTCAAGAATTGAGATAAGAATGGAGATAAACTAATTCATCCTTTTACCAGTAATGATAAAAGATAAAATTAGACTTTGTAGTCTTCCCACATCACAAACAAAAGCGTTTGATAAGTAAGGAAGAAGACAAAGATTTGGATTTTAACGCCACAAGCCAAATAATGCTTGATAAGTCACAAAGTTCATGTAAGAACTTAAAAGCAAATTTCTTACCAAAGAAACTCAATTTCATTCAAATGTATTCTGCCTTATAAAGAACAAATGGCTTTGTTTATATAAAAGACAAAGCCAAACACACACTTATTCTAGATACTAAAACATGGGATTACATCTTGCAATTATAGCCTATGACCTAAATTATTCCCATTAAATAACTCTCAACAACCATATTTGACATAAATGTATAACTCTCCAATGTCAATACATTCAAAGATATTTCTTATTAAGTTATTAGGCTGTTTAAATAATTAAGAAAATGTTTCAAGTTGTAAAAGTGTGTTATTTCTTGTATTAACACCCTTTATAACTCTCCAAAATGTCAAAAAAATGCATCAAGTATTGAATAAGGTGTTGGTGTGTTTTCCACTTGATTTGATGATATAAACATAATTCTTTAGGCCCCCATTTATCCTTTATTGATTGAAATTGTATTTTGATATTGGGCCTTCCATATGTCTTAAATGAGTCAAATTAAAGTCTCTTTTGACTTCTTTGATTTTGATCTTGTCATTGGGCCTTCTTGGACTCTAAATGCATTATTGCTCACTTGGAACTTATTGGGCCATGAACTTGAGCTTGAATTCACATCATTCTCTTTCACTAGAAAATTAAAAATCTCCTCTATCTTTGACACCTCAAAAGTATACTATGGTTGGGCACTAATAGTATGAGTTTTCTTCCACAGGTCAGGCATCTTCCTTATAAGCATGGGGCAGACACATGAACCTTGAGTAATGAGATCCGCTACAGCAACCTCATGGTTATGAACCTGTTGATAATAAGTCCCCATAGCAACCTTTCTTCTATGGTTCTCCTCTTTAAAAAGGTCCTCATATTCAACTATCTTGTAGATTGTTCATAGAAGTCCCTAAACTCCATTCCCTATAACTTCTTTCTAAGTTCAATGTCTAAAGCCCACTGGGCCATCTTCACATACTTAGTCTCTGGTAAGAAGATCTTACAACGGTTCCTCATCTTCTTGAATAAAAATAATAAAGGAATATGTACTCTCCGCAGGTCTCTGTGTCATTCTTGACAATTCTTTAGGTTCCATTTTGAAAAACTGAGTATGAAAGGCTCTCTCCATTTTCTACTATGTAAACACATAGTTTCTTGGCAGTGTTACATACCAAGTAAAAGTATAACCAGTCTATAAATTAAGGAACAATCTCAACTTAAAATTATAGAAATTTTCATAATTTGCTAATTCACCGCACTATATGGTGAACTTAGTAACATGTTCCAAAATAGATTGCCCTTTTTCTCCAGAAAATAGTGTGAACTCAAGTACTTTGTATCCTCTTGGATATGGATTATCTCAGTCAATAGCATCTGGATACAACTTATGAAATTTTGTTCTGCCCATCTGTTTGAGACCAGGACCATATAGCTCTTAAACCACTTCTCTCATAGCATCCATATCTATTAGGGTTTGATTCCTAGGAAAATATGGTTAGAATGATGGGTTCCCTATTTGGTCTCGCCTAGAATCTCTAAGAGACATGCCCCTCGAGCCTCTTATAGGAAAAAGCACTCTTGCATTATACACTCCAGGATAAGAAACTGGGTTAGTGAAACTATTAAATTGATGAAGAGGCATTACCCTATTAGGACTTCTTTTAACATAATTGGCCTTCGCTTCTCTTTTATATGGTAGGAAGTATTTCTTTGGAACTATTGGAGGGTGACTTGAATCTCCAATTTCTTGAATAGACTGACCTTTAGGTTCTCCCAAACTTTGCTTCACAAGAGGCCTAAAAGTGGCCTCTTGCACTGGAGAGTTGGGGCCTTAGTGACTCTGAGCAGTCAATTGATGCCCCATCATTTCAATAATGTTGTTTATGGCATCAAAAAGCTTTGATTTGATTTCTTGCCTTCTCAAGCCTTGGTTATGCAACTTTTCTGCAAACAACTTCATGTCAGACATAAAAATGAAAGCTTATGAATTACCACTACCTTCAGTTGTATTGTTTTGCGTCCCTGGATTGTGCTAGGAATCTGGAGACACGATACTCTTTTTAAACTATTCCACAATATAAGGAACATTTTTCTCTAGCCCTGCTGTTGCAGCTGCTAACTCTGGGTCCTGAGACTCAACAACTTCTTTTCCTAAATTACTTCTGGTTTTCAGCATTTTTTGCAGGGTCCCAATGAGCATCTGGCCTTTTTTTATAAGTGTGTCAAGTGTGTGAGGTACACCAACCAAAGTTCTCCGACGTCTATCAAATGATTGAATGTAAACTAAAGGACCTAAGTTTACAGGGTTCTTAAAGTAGCTGTAGAAAGTTAGTTATTTTAATACTTAAAATGGTTAAATGAAAATAAATGGGGGGGTTGCATTGAAAATGAAAATATTCACAGAGAACTGAAATTACAAAACATTAGAAACTCCATTATTGATTGTTTGGAATAACAAGAACTTTTAATGAAATTAGAAAAGACAAGAAAAACTAAAAAGAAAAGATAAATCAATTGATTATTGTTTGTCTGTGTTCTTGATTCCATGTAGAGATTATCTGTGCAGTTGTTGAGTGATCCCTTGTTGATATGTAGGTAAGTTCACTTTCTCCATTTTTCTTCTTGCCAACTGCTCCACCTCCCACATTTAGAAACTCACTCTACCTCACCTTCTCTTTCTTGTAACTGATTAATTAATTAATAAAAATTAATTAATTCATTCATTGTTTATTCTTGGGCCTGTAGATTCTTGGGACTCTACTAAAATTTATTTTGGTCCAAACAGTTATATACTCTTGATGGGAAAAATGTGTATTATATATGACTGGCTTTAAGGGAAGTTTGTTTCGTTCATTTTCTACAATGGAAGAGGCAACTGAACTGTGAAGTCTTTACTTTCAATCAAATAGAGTTAATGAGACAAGTTCAAGCTATGAATATTCTTCTGATCAAAAGTTGTAGAAGTTTAGAATGGCTGAGAAGAAGATGTGTGTTATCAACAACCATTGGATGAAGAGTAGTAGCATGGAAACATTTGATGGTCGCAATTTTTGTTATATTTATTGTATTATCTTATTATTCTTTATTGTATTTTTCTTTAGCAAACAATTAATTTAAATGCTCTAGTTGCTCTCATGCAAAGATGTTATTATGTTTGTTGATTTATACAAATATAAGACATGTTTTGTATCTTGGGCTCCATTATCACAGGTTATGATGATGAATTCATTCATGACTTATATTTTGAATGATAAATATTCAATGTCATGACAAATGAATTTTTATCTAAAATATCAGTTAAAAAAGTAAGTTATATGGAATTTTTACTCTTTTTCATATTTGTTGCTAGAAATTACTTGTAGGAATTGTTAAGTTCTTTATACTCATATACACTGTATAAATGCTTAAGTAAGTTGATTCACCAATATGGTAGCCAATGCATGTTTAAGTTTGGAAGCAGATCATCAAAATTTGCTATTTATGTTGGAATAACGAAGGTGTCATGCATTGGTCAAATATTGGTTAAAATGAAGTTGAAGTATCATTCATTTTCTAATTTAAAGGCAAAATATTGAAAATGCATTGATAATTATCAAAACTTAAATCGATGAAGATTAAATATAACCATATACATTTTACATATACTTGCAAAAGAAATATAGAATTTAAAGTAGAATCAGAAATTTTTGCTAGATATAGAGAAAACCCAATATGTTATATGTTTATTGTCAAAAGCTTCACCTTACATGCACTAGGTTATTTGACATCTTTCTTATATTTTATTACATAATGGTATTTAAGTTGATGAATAATCTGCTGTTTGAATATTGGATATTATAAACAATTTTTACTAATTTTATTTATGTTGCATCGATTAATCTTAAAAGAAGTTGCATAATTTGTTTTTATTTAACAATTGCCATCTAATAGTATGAAATATCGAAAGTTATGGTAACAATATATTGAAATGTAGGAGAGAATAGTATGAAATTCGAAACGTCTTCTAGTACAATTCACCAAGTGAAATGATGATGTTTTGGTTTATATAAATTATTGAATTTGATTATACCATTGCATAGTTACATTATTTATGTTACAAATTAAATTATGTTAACGATACAACATATTGGCTACGTATATTAAGTAAAAAGTAATTTATGACTTAACACTATAGTTAATATATAAAAATCAAAATTAATGTTTTATGGACATCGATATATTGTAATGTTTCATTAGTATTACGATTTTGGTGTTTAGTGTTGATAAATGTATATTATAACAATGTACTTTGTAAATAAATAAAGTAACCATAGAATCATATATTACACCCAATTTTAATATGCAATCTTATATTAATATTAATGTTATATAAAAAATTATCAATAAATTTGCACGTTAAATCGAGGTAGTCATAGGATGATTATGTTACTTTGATAGACTCCCAAAAAATTACTTAGTTTTTCTAATATACACTTGAACAAACATTAAAATTTAAATTGAACAGGACCTGAAATGTCAATGTCAAATTGGTAGGTGTTTTGAAAAGAATCAAAATCAAGAGATTTCAGTCCACGATGATCATAGTGACAACCATCTTGAACCTGAGCTGCTCATTTGCATTACTATGTCCATTTTCAGTATTATATTGTGGTACGGGTGAACAATATACATGTAACTTGTTTTTAATGTTTCAAATATATATGCTTAATAATATAATTTTATTGTTTTATAGCATTTCAATGGTATTGTCTATGTTACATTACATAAGTTTAATGTTAATCAAATTAAAATTTGTCTAAATTGATTAATATGTGTTATTTAAGGGGTGTACCACATTTTGAAAACTATGTCATTTTAATTACTGGTCGTAAACATGTATTTTAGTGTTGATAAATTAATATTATTAATAGTATACTTTCTAAACAAATAGAGTAACCATATATTAGACCCAATTTTAATTTGTAATCTTATATTAACGTTAATGGTATATCATGAAAATGGTCAATAAATTTGCAAGTTTTAATGGGGTGGAAATAGGATGATTGTGATTTACTTGGACGAACTCCCAAAAATTACTTAATTTCGCTAATATGCACTTGAAGAGATGTTAAAATTTAACTTAAACATTAAGTGAAAAAGGTTTATGTTTCAAATAGAATCAAAATCAAAGGATTTTAGTCCACGCTAATTAGAACAACAACCATCTTCCTTACATTCTTGTGTCATTGTTGAATTAGCAAATTGTTGTTAGCCTCAAAATGCATCCTAACAATCTGTTTCTTTCTTTGGTCATCCTTAGCTGAGGCTAAAACTTCAATCTCGTACGCCTCAATTTCCTTCTTTAGATTGGTAATGCACTCTTGATTGCTTTCATGTTTTGACTGGATATCAAACAACTCATTAGAATGAGCATCTGAAGAGTCCTTCAACGTTTTTCGGTGGTTGACTTGCAATTTCACATCTTCTATCTTTATTGTTAGCTCCTTAATGGTTTTCGACGGCCTCAGAAGAAGAATGGAATATAAATTCTACTTTCTATACTGCTTCAGAAACAAATCCAATATGCTCTGGCATTGTGGCTGCAGTCAAAAGTACAGAAAGGACAGCTTTTACCATGTCTTTCTGCTGCGAACCAAGGGAAAAGATCTCATGCCTCAACTGGTAGTTCAATGTATCTTTGGATGACTCAATGTCATCCCTCGTTAATGAATTTCCCTGTTGGTTCAATCTACTTGAGCTTCTAATTGCAGATGTGGAAGAGACTGACTTGATTGTTTTTTGGTGCCTCGACGCTTTGGTTTCTTTGTTGTTTGCATAATAGCAGTTACTTGTTTTTTCTTCTTATTTTTTGCCTTCTCTAGAGTGATTGTCCAATTACTTGACACAATTCGGTCCACGGAAGTAGGAATCAAATCAAAGTATTTGTGCAGCCAAAAGTATTTGAAAAAGTTAATATGAAGTTGCAAAGTTGGCATGACACAACACTTGATAAGGTTGAATGTCTATGCCCACCGATTCACGTCATCCATGGTGGAGGGTGGATTGGGGATATCAATTGTCCTATGAGAAGGATAGAGTGCTTGATCAAGATCAAATCGTTTTCCTATTAGAAAGAAAAGTAATATTCACATGCAAGTGATGGCCTATTCTAATCAAACGATGATGCTCCACCATAAAAAATAGGCCTTCCAGTTGTGCAAAAGTAGAAGAAAATCAATTGAACCAATGGAAGTTTTTCTTCTGTGACATTGTTCTTCAATATTTCCAACCATTTGTTATTAGATTTTTCATATATATAAATATATATATGATAGAGAGTTTTATTCTCAAATTGACTTTGCGTTTGACAAAATTTCCTTACATTTTGCATATGACTCCTTCAAGGCAGCTGGAGGAGATGATGGTACCAGTTGGATCACTAAATTTGTGACCATGTTAGGTGAGTTTTGTATAAAGAAATTTCTCCTGAATCCAAAAGGCGCTCTTGCCAGCATAGAAATTTTGCATGGAACCAAATAAAATTAACTGTTGAACTCTGTTAATTATTATTCTTAATGGAAAACTGATTGGGCATGCATAATCTGCATACAATTTTTCGACCATGTTATTTTCTATAATTATGTCCGTTATATTATTGTATCAACTGAATAATTAATATAAATGTTCCTAAAGTTTAATAGCCAACCCGAATGAATTTGGGTTTCAGGCAAGCTGAGCTTATAAACTTTCATTAAATTCCAGGCCCTGGGTGAAAGTAGTTATCCCAAACTATAATTTGGCATACCTGATTTGTTGATGAACTGCAACATGGAACAAAATTTAAGCAATCAAAGCTGCATATTTGCCTCAAGCAAATACTGGTACCATTTTGTAGAGAATACACCTTCTGGTACAAGTACACATGCCGGTATAGCATCAATTGTTACTTTGCTTTTCAATCAATATTTATAATTGTCCTGCCGTGCTTGTTTTTATTTAGATATTAATTGTGAAAAGAATTAAAATTGTCATAGTTCTAATGTATTTTTCCGGTCCTGTCCTCCAAGGAAAAGACATTGAGCAAAAAGACTTGTGACTTGATACATGTAATCATAGACTTGATATACGCCATAATTTTTTTTTTTTTTTTTCATATCGTCTTTCGAAGACATTGCAACAAGTACAGCCCTTGTATAACAACTGCAATTATGGACTTGTGTGCCCTACTCAGTTCTGTCCAAAATGTAATTTAATCTGTTGTTTATTGAACAATTTATTACAGAGAAAAGATACCCCAAGTAGTTCGAACAGGAGATGTTACAACTCATCAAACTGAAACTGTTGCTTCAAAAAGTTTTCATTCATATGACTTCAAATCTACACGGGCCAATATTGTGCAGAACTACATATCCATTTCCTTCAAATGTATAATTTGAATGAGCTAGCACACCCTTGGCCAGCTTTCCATTGGCATCTCTGGGACTCCAGTTCGAGTCCCAGCTTACCCCCAGTCCCCCAAAATTACTAATGACAAAAAAAAAGCATAATTGAATGGATCAGGAATACAACAAATGGCTTTCAGGTAACATGAACTATCAGATGAGGAGATTGCATTAACAACGTAGATGAGATAATCTCAAAGAGGGTTAAAACTATGCAAGTAAATTAAAGCCAAATTTCTAGGGTCAAATCCATCCAAACCAGCTCGATATATACACCTATCACCGGACAATTCAATGCTAAGAGAAGATTTCTTTGGCTTTATGCTTATTGATTGAACAAACTTATTCCACATTTTCTCACCAAATGGATTCTCCAACTTTATATGGAGTGAATACAACACTTTCGTATAACACAACTAAGCGATTTAAGAAGAGATTCCACGCAACCCCATCTTTAAATGAAAGGGAAAGAATGACAAAGAATTAATTATTTATTTATTACTATAAGAAAACAAAAGGAGCAATTACACAAGCAATAACACACCCGCAAAAACCCAAACAGCAAAATACATATGTGAAAAGACAACCTACCCAAACAAACCAGCCAAATATCATCATGTTCAAATGCCAAAACAATATATATACCACCCTCCGATCAGCAGTGAGACACACCAGTCAAGTCACCTCTTGAAGCTAGTAAACAGATCCCTATCTTGTTTCCTGATAGTTCTTGGAAACCGTTAATATGATTGAATCAAAGATAAACATGGAATTAAGCAGCAAGTACTACAATTACGATAAGAAGCACAATTCCAAAAATCACCAACAACAAGCAGGACTGCATTGGAAAAATAAAAGCTATATTAGAAATGTAATATATGTGAAATTGCAAAGAAGACTTGACACATAGTTCAATGATGATTAAAAAATCATTCCACAGAACATATTTCATCATGAAAAATCATAGATAGCTTTCGACACCAACCCTCTTTCCACAAAAATTTAGTTTTTGCTTAGTTGATTGGTAACATAAATGTTCATAGTTAATGATTTAAATCCACAAATACCAGGAGAATAATGAACCAAATTACCAGAGATGAATTTGATCTTTGGGTCTTTGCTGCTTTCACAAGGTGTGCTTTGCCCTGTGCAGTTGCAGCTTGGGCATTCTCAATATGAGACCCAATATCATCTGCAGTATATCCAGGAAAAAGCAGAAAAGGTTAGGGGCAGTAAATAATGAGAGCAAACATCAAGTTCCATACAAGAGGAGAAAAAGTATTACCAATCATAGCTCCTTGCTCGTGAACAAGGACAGCAAGATCTTTAAAAATCTCATTCACCTCACCGATTTGCTGCTGAATTTCTTGTATTCCCTGGTCTCTTTCCTCAATGATTGCCTCGTTGAAAGCAATCTCATTATCCAATAATACGACCTCCTGTCTGCAACAAGTTCACTTTAAAAGCTAAATAGACTGTCATTCATAGAACTGATATGTCCATTTCTCATTCAAAATGTCAAGATGATTGCATCATAGTATTCTGGTCAAACAAGCAAACTATTGCAACTTCCAATCACATCTTTCAAAGTGTACATATCATATCCCAGTGCACAAGGTTTCTCATTTGGCAAACTCTAGGAAGTATTAAATGCATCCATCATTTCCCTTGTGCCGCAAGTGCATGCTTTTGTGTATTGAACCAGGGACATCGAGCAAAGAATGGAACAATTCATCCATGCATAAGACACACAATTGATGTTTAAAGCCTAAAACCTATATCTGTCTGCTTGAACCTACTAGTAGCGATAACCCATTTACCAAACGTGCTAGGAATCGTAAGTAATCACATCTTTCAAAGAGTACATATCATGTCCCAGTGCACAAGGTTTCTTATTTGGCAAGCTCTAGAAAGCATTAAATGTATGCATCATTTCCCTTCTACCACAAGAGCATGCTTTTGTGTATTGAACCAGGAACCTCGAGCAAAGAATGGAACAATTCATCCATGCATAGGAGACGTTTAAAGCCTAAAACCTATATCTGTCTGCTCGAACCTACTAGTAGCAATAACCCATTTACCAAACATGCTAGGAATCTTAAGTAATCAAAATTCTATATGCATTTTCGTGTTGTAAATCCTTAAATGCATGGTCTCACTTGAAAAATATTTTTACAGGTAGATGGATGTGCAACAAGAAAGTTAGAATGAATTCCAAAAACCAATAAATCAAGGTTTAGAGTCTAAAATTGTATAAACGATCACAAACATACCTAAACCATGAACAAACAATATTCATAAAAATGACAGAAGAATAGATCAACTTCTGCAAACAGTAGAAAATTCCACAAAAAGATCATTATATGACAACAGTAAAGCACAAATCACCTTCTCGATTCCACAAGAAGAGCACGCTGCTCTGGACTTTTTTCAGAATTTACGTCTATCTCACTGGCTGTGTAGCTACACATATCATAATAAACACAAAATTTAGTAAATACTAACCACAAATAGTTTTTTTTTTTTTAATGAACTATATAACATACAAAAAGTGAAACTGTCAAGGAAATTTTAGCATAGACAAAAAGGGACAACTAACAATCAAGGATTCAAGGTATAAACAAATCACATTTCTAAACATGATCACATGTTACTAAAATGCCTATTTTAGTACAACAGATCCTGATGATATAAGGTATCTTATTTTATTCAGTATCCTACAAGGCAGATCATTTATAGTCAAACCATAATTTTTATTGTTTATAAAATTCCAAACTAACAGATTTTATATTATTGAGTAGACTCTGCTATTACTTAGTAATACTTATGCCTCACGCATAAATATTGTAAGAAATAAGTGTTAAAACACGGTTTTCTTTTGCTTTTATTGATTTATTCATGCATATTGAGTAGAGACTGCTATTACTTAGTAATACTCTATATATCAAAGGGTTATGATGGAGCCCTAAGGAACTTTTGCAATAAGAATGTCTAAACATATAGAAAACAAATATGTCATATTGTGTCAAAATTTTGCATCAATTTTTAAAAGAAAAATCAGATGAAAGGATGTGTTTATGTATGAGAGAGATTTAAATCTAATTTATTTCCATACAAGTGCACCCATTCTCTTTAATTTTATACCAGTTTTACCAGATATTTCAACAAATATTTACTAGTTGAGCTTATAAAATGGGTGCCCAAAAAACAGCCATACCACCTGTGCTTGGACACAAACGCACTTTAACAATTATTTAATAGAACAAAATTATTTATTTAGAGCTCGCTTATTTAGTCTATATGTAAGAAAAAAGGATGCAAGACCTTGTATTTTTATGTTTCATTATTGATTATGTACAATGCACAGAACAAATACCTAGTTGAAATAAAGAATGAAGTACATATGCTGAAATTCCCTTTCATGAACATGTAATTAAAACACTCAAAAAAAAAAAAAAACATATAATTTTATTTTAAGTTTGAAAAGCATCACCTTGACGGAAGAACTGCCTGGGGAACAAAAGGGGTATATGCTGTTTCTCTCTCAGCTGCAAGCCGTTGAGCTTTTTGAAATTCTCTCAAAACTGCTTGAAAATCTTTTGCAAGTTTTGCATCAGCAATCTTTTTGCTTTGCTGCGATTACAAGAAGGAAAAGGAAAAAATCCTAAGATATTACCCATCCATTAGACCAATGCTGAAAATCCACCACCCACCCGTGTTATAAATGCAAGAAATTTAACAAAAACAAACTATCCAACATCTCTTAGCCAACATACACTAACTCCAGCATAATGATCTGTTTCACTTGCTTGTTTAAGTTTTGCTGAAGTTTCCTTCACCAACTGCCCAATGTGCAGCCTTGTCTTGTGTCTGCAATGCAAAACATCAATCCAATGTTTACTCAGGATATGGATTTACAAGATTCAGAACATTCAGTATGGGTGCCCTTCAGAATTTCCTACCTCAAATTAAATCCACAAATTACAATAAAATCATTAATATTTAAAAAGTATATGCAAAACTAGCCAACTAGGCACCAATACATAAAGCTGCCAGCTGCTCCCTGCACGTCACTGAGGGTTACACAATTTAACAACCACATATAAGATCACTTATTTTTTGCTTACCATATTCGACGTGCACACAAAAGCTCAAACTAGCTTGAAAATCCATCGTTCCAAAAGAAAAACATATTGTGACACTCCTATAATGCCAGTGATTACTTGTATGCACACCTTATGAATGTAATTACAACCTCAAAATAGATGACACTCCATGGAAAAATACATCAAAATGCAAGTTGACAGCATCATATCTAGACTAAACACCCATCACCAGACAAAGAGCTTACCCATCCACCAATATTAACGAATGAAAGGCTCAATTTTTTTTTTTCCTTAAAAAAAATGAAGTATATAAGTTTGAGCTAGGCAGATAACATCAAGTCCTAATCATAAATTAGGCAGAAAGTTCCTTGAACTTCTATATCAATGCAGATTTCAAGCAATTAAAGACATCATCTAACTCTTAACTCTGTTATCAGTTAGCCAATCTTAGTTATCTTTAAACACAAATTGCCCAATCACATTCACAAATTGAACATGATTCTAATTCGCATGCATATATTCCTCGCACAAAGAGTCTCAATCACCCAATGTGACAAAGAACATTTTTATTTCATCTTGGTTCATTGATCATTTTAGCAGGGCAATAAATAAGCTAGAAATTCTATAATCATTTATAACATTTCTGTCCGCAAACCACCAGAAATAGAAGATCAATAAAACCAAATCAAATAACAACATAACTCACAGCTTCTCCCGGAGTTCAGGGGTATCCTTAGGAGTACCCAGGGTATTAACTAGACGTTGAAACGTGGAAACGGATGTTGTTATCTGGAAAATTCCAGATACAACCCCTTGCGTCGCATCTTTCTTGCTGTTGATCTTCGATGATGCCACAAAAGGCCTTCCGGCCTCGAGATCTTGAAAGCTCATTGTTTTTTTTAACACAATTTATTTTACGAATTAAAAAACAACAAATAAAATAATAATAATAATAATAAAATCAAGCTTCCCTCTCCTCCCAAACACTTTCTCAAGAAAATTCGACAAGAGAAAGGGATGGGAAAGCGGGTGTTAGGGAACAAAGACCAAGAAGAAAGCAAAGAAATTTCAGGTTTTTTATTATTGTTAGGTTAAGGGGGGAAAATGAAAAAAAAAAGGGAAAAAAAAATGATCGAGCTGTTTTTGGAGTTTTGGCTCTGAATTTTTCTGTGGGGAGGGCTCTGGATGTTGTTGCCGGCACGTTTATTGATGTGGACGTTCACTAAAATGACGCATGGACGCTTGATCATTAGATAAACTGTAAAAAAAATTACCAAATAAATTTATTAAATAAAAAATTTAACAAATATTTATCTTCATTTTTTTAAATTTACTATCAAGACATCTTGATCATGGTTGTAAACACGAGGGGAGAGCAAAAATTGACCAAACTAAAAAAATTGAGCCAAACCAAATTGAATTATAAGGTCTTCTAGAGTTGAGATATTGATAAGGCCAGCTCAGTTTAAAGTCTAAGTAAAAATTGATCTTCGGTTTTCAGTTCAGTTTAGAGTTTGAGTTTTCCGAACCGACCGAAAAATCAAAGGACTGTTTATATAAGTATAAAACGACGTTGTTTTATACTTAACCCTAACCCTAGAATTTATTACATATAAATATCTCTCATTCTCCTCACACCCTTCATTTTCTCTGCCTCCCTCTGTCTATCTACCCTTCTAGAGAAATCTCTTCTCTCATCCAACCTTAACCTTAACCCTAAAATCAAAAACACTCATCTCGGCGTCGTTCTTGTGTCATCTCTGGTCTAGCTTTGCCGCTTCCCTTGCTGTCATCCCCACGTCTTCGCTATCTATTTGTGTTATGTTGTATATTCATTCTCCATTTCTTATCTCTCATGGTTATGGCTAAAGTCTCTTACACTTGGAGACTCATACTCTCTATGTTTCCATCGATCTCTCTAACTCAATGATTGTTATATAAAAACTAATACATTTCTTGCTTTTGTTGTTGTTTTTTTACTATCAATGTTCATTACATGAAAATTGACAGTGATTAAATCGACATGCAAAGTCGTTCTTAGCCTTTTCTCTACATCTGGTAATATTCTTATTGGATCTATAAGTTTTTCTTATTAATCGATTAATTTTTATTGATATTTTGATTAGATCTTGATGTATTTTTGTGTTTGTTGTTCTATATTTTGCATGAAACGCTGGTGAATTGATTCATTGTTGAATCAACGAAGTATTTTACTCGATCTCATAAAGAGATCTTATGGTGGAAGCCTAAAGTGCTTGATCTATCCCTTGGTTGATTTTTTGGTGGAAGTTCCCTCTTTTTTACATCACGGGAGTCAGAGCAATCTCTGAAAACATCACTTTGAAAAGGTATAAATCTCATTTATTGATTATTTTGTGACTTGATGTTATTTGTTTTGAAGCTGTAAAAATTTTTTAAAATAGATTTTGAAAATATGATTTTTACTTTGTAAATATTAATTTTTTTTGAACATTTCTTTTATTGAATTTGTGTTTGTAAATTGTGAAAGTGATTTAAAAAATTGATTGATCTAAAAAAATTTGTTCTGTTAATGAAAATCATATTTTTATTTGATCATTGTTTTTTTATAAATTTTATAAATTTAAAATAAATATAGTATTTTTGAGTTTATATTAATACTAAATTTGTAATTTAATAATAAAATATTTAAATAACAATTTTTTTTGTTAATTTATATAGTAGTATACAATATTATTTTCTAATTAATATAATTTGGTTGATGATATTATATTAATTCTAAATAGTTTTATTAAATATTATATAACAATTTAATTAACTTGTTGTTGATGGAAGCCTCTGTCTAATTATGTTTATTGTTTTGTTCTATTTTATAGAAATTGATGGCGTAGATAGAACATGAAGTAGAAGCAGCCAGCGGCAGCGTACCACTAGCTACTAGTGGTGAGAACCTGCCTCATGCTCCTGCAAATATGGAAGCCCAACAACAATAAGAAGTTGCTAAAAAGGAAAAAAAGAGAAAGGATACCTCTGATTTTAGAAGCAAGGCGTAGGAGCACTTCGAGAAAATCTAAAATCTTATATGATAATGGGAAGTTAGTAAAAGCTAGATGTCTTTATTGTGCTAAAAAATTGGAAGCTGACATTAAAAGAAATGGGGCATCATCCATTAGAAACCATGTGCTAAGTTGCACAAAAAACCCTAACCCTAATGACATTAGACAGAGCCTTTTAACTCTTAAACTTGATGTGCATATTTATGAACCTTTAGGTGTTCTAAGGACATGGAAATTTGATAATGAAGCAATTAGAAATGCATTGTCTAATATGATCATTGTTGATGAGCTTCCATTTAAATTGTTGAGGGGGAGAGATTCAAAAATTTTATCAATGTTGCATGTCCTAAGTTCAAGATACCTAGTAGATGGACAATAAGTCGAGACTGTTATAATGCATATTTAGATGCTCATCTAAAATTGAAAACTATTTTCATGAATCACTACCAAAGTAAAAGAGTCAGCATCACAACTGACTCTTGGACTAGTGTTTAACACATTAATTATATGTGCATTACTGCACATTACATTGATGTTGAGTGGAAGCTCAAGAAAAAAATAATTTCTTTTGTCCCTATTACATCACATAGGGTGAGTATATTGCAAAAAGTTTGGAAAACTATCTTCTTGAATAAGGTGTCAAAAATGTTTTTTGTGTGATAGTAGATAATGCTTCTTCAAATGACACTGCGCTTGGTTTTTTAAAAAAAAATTAATGTCTTAGGGCACATCTGCTGTTAGAATTAAGTATGTTCACATGTGTTGCATTGCACACATTCTGAATTTGGTTGTAAATGAGGGCTTGAAAGAAGCTGGCAGATCTGTTAAAAGGGTTAGAGAATCAGTTAGATATGTTAGGAATTCACCTGCTAGGTTGCATAAATTTAGGGAATTTACTGACTTAATTGGTGTTGATTGTAAATGTTCTTTATCCCTAAATGTTCCAATTAGGTGGAACTCAACATATGTTATGTTAAAAACTAATTGCTTGTTTGAAAAAGTGTTTGAAAATTTTAAGAAATGTGACCATACATATAGGGCATATTTAGGGGATGATGTACCTGACTTCATGGACTGACTTTCATTCAAACAACTTGTTAATTTTTTCAAAAATTTTTTTGAGATGACACTGAGAATTTTTGGTTCTCACAATGTTACTGCAAATACTTTTTTTCTAAAATTTTTTGTCTGTTCTTCACATTACATGAGTGGCAAGGTTATGATGATATTAGTAAAAGATCAATGGCTTTTTCAATAAAAACCAAATTTGATAAGTATTAGGGGGATCCAACTAAGATGAACTTATTGATTTTTATGTAAATGTTCTTGATTCGAGATATAAGCTGGAATACTTGGAGTTTTCCCTAAAAGAAATCTATGGGGAATTTGTGGGTGGAAGCCTTTTCTCTAATGTGAAATCTAGTTTACAGGAACTTTTTTATGATTACTCTGCTTCTGTTAAACCTCCTCCTCAAGCTTATTCTCAATCTAGCATCTCAAGTGATGCATATGAGTCTGCTTCTACTGATACTGAAAAATCAATGTCCCTCTTAAAAGCTAGATTTAAGAAGCACAAGATGGATCTTAGAATTGGTGGGAGCAAAAAGACTGACTTGGATATTTATCTCTCAGAAACTATTATTGAAGATGAGGGCCCATTTGATATTCTGAGATGATGGAAGATTAATGTTGACAGATTTCTAATTCTATCAATCTTAGCACGTGATGTGCTTGTTGTGCCCATCTCAACTGTGGCATCTGAATCTGCATTTAGCACAGGATGCAGGGTGCTTGATTGTTTTAGAAGTTCTTTAACTCCCAAACTGGTGGAAGTATTAATATGTTCTCAGGATTAGTTGCGAACATCTAGTGATCCAGTATCAGTTGAAGAGGCCTTAAATGAGGTTGAGAATTTTAAGAAAGGTAGATTTTGGAAATTATTTATAATTACATTACTCATTTTTCATTTTTCTGCTTCTAAATATATATAAATTAATTTTGATTCATTTTCTTTTCAGAGTTACCCCCATTTGGAGTCTCCCAACCAATGGCATCATCAAGTGCCACTTAGATGGATCTTCAGTAATATTGAACTGATTTTATTGATTATTTTTAACTGTTGATTGTTGTGCTTGATGTGTGTTACTTTTCAGTTGCATGCTTCTGCTTATGCATGTGTGCTAAGTGTTCATATGAAATGTGACCGACAATTGCATGGCTCACATGTGAAAGTTGTCAGTGTTGATGTTGTATATGTTTAACGGCTATGATGATGCTTCCACCAGTTTGTTCTGAGAAGTAAAAGTGCTTGTTGTGTCTATGGTGGCCATTTTTTTCCCAGATATGGCCGCATTTTTACACTGAATTATAAAAAATATATTTGAGCCCACTTTGTTTATTTTTCTTTATTTGTCCTTCTACTTAGCTTTACACTTCATATAAAAATTGCATTTCATTTCTATCTACCTAGTTTTGGATATTATATGAAACTGCTTCTCATTTCTGTTTATTGGTTTTGAATTTTGTTGCATGTCTCTGAATATGAATGGGCAATGATGAAGCTTCCACATAAGTTCTTTTTCAGATTGTGTGTATCTGGTTGCTTACCATTTCTTTGGTGACATGTAGTTGTTGCCAGAAGTTATGGCACCATTTTGACATGACTAGAAAACTTAAAACAGATGAGCCCAGTTTGTTTATTTTTCACTATTTGCTTCTTTTGTGATTCTATATATTTATATATATGCTTATGTGCAGGAATGGTTATCTTTTGGTGAATCAGTGTTGTGTAACTGTGTCTGTGTCTGCAATCAAAATTTTTTGCATGATGTGCAGTGCAGATAGTATATTTGCATTTATCTTTTTGGTGGAAGCTTTGAATTTGATGATGGCTTCTGAATTTTTGTTGAATTCATGTCAATGAAGTGGAAGCTTTTTGTATATCTTAACACTAATATAGGCTTTAGTGGAAGTCTCAGAGGATTTGGACTTCAATTAGATTTTTTGTATGTAATTAAATATGAAGTTGCAGTATTGTATATGTAATTTGTATCTTGTAAATTTTGTATATGGTTAAACGTTGGGCTTGGTCCCAATTAATTACGTATTTTGTAAGTTTGACACATTGGGCTTGTCCCAAAATAGGCTTTTGTAATTATGTAAAAGAAATTAGTAAGAGATTTAAATTTTTATCTGTTTTATTATTTTTTGGTCTAGCCCATAATTTGGGCCAACCGAGCCCAATCGTTCAACCAAACCGATAATAACTGAATTTTTTGGTCTTCAAAACCGATTGTTTTTTACCCTTCATCGACTCAATTCGGTACTCATTGTAGGTTAAAAAATCTGATAAAAAAAATTAACCTTCCTCAGCTGAACCGACCAATGCACATCCCTAGTAAGCACCCATCAAAGTGGTGCAATTAGTGTGAGTTCAAACTCTATCAACTCCCCTTCCCCTCTAACAAAAAACTAACATATTATCTTTAATGTGTTTTACTGAGCCCTATACAATTATTGTGTTCTAAAAGATCTTTAAACATTTATTTGATATAACATCGAATCCTTAAACATTTATTTGATACAATATCGAAATTTTAAAAATTTATTTGATATAAGTCAAACCATTAAAAATCCTAATTTTTATTATATATAGGAAAAACTCATTATATAGCCCCTCGAACTTATATGGTTTGTTCTATTGGGGGCCTATACATTTATTGTGCTTTTAAAGACCTTTAAATATTTATTTGATATAACATCGAACCCTTAAACATTTATTTGATATAATATCGAACCCTTAAACATTTATTTGATACAACATCGAATCTTTTTTTGACAATTAATTATTATGATGTTTTTGATACAAGTCAAACCATTATAAATCCTAATTTTTATTATATATAGGAAAAACTCATTATATAGCCATCGAACTTATATGGTTTGTTTTATTGAGTCCTTATACATTTATTATATTTTAAAAGACTTCTAAACATTTATTTGATATAACATCGAACCCTTAAACATTTATTTGATATAATATCAAACTCTTAAACATTTATTTAATACAACATCAAATCATTTTTTGACAATTAATTATTACGATGTTTACCAATAAATGTTTACCAAAAGGGTTCAATGTTATATTAAATAAATGTTTAAAGACTTTTTAAAACACAATAAATGTATAGAGATTTAATAAAATAAACCACGAAAGTTTGAGGGCCACCTAATGGGTTTTTCCTTATATATATAAAGAGAGAGTAAATATTGAACTTTTAAAAATTATTCAATTTAAAATTTAATGTGTCAAACCATTAAAAATTATAATTTTTATGAAAAATAAAATATTTACTATATATTTATTTAGTATTATTCTTTAACTAAAACACTATTATGCATATCTCAATACTACTCAAATTCTAAAAATATTTATGTACTACATATTTTTCTATCTTAAATCACTAAAATATTTATTTAGTATTATTTTTCAACTAAAACACTACTATATATACTATAATACTAATCTAATAATTTTAAAAACTAATCTTATTATAACAACTACAAAATTATGGTAACAAAAATTAAAGAAAATAAAATTAATATGATATATTTTATTTTTAATTTATTAAGTCAAAAATTTGAGAAGTGTTTTTTTTTTTCATAATTCAGCATTAATTCATAAAATCTTACGTTGTTGAATTATTAATATTTTTCTATGAAAAAATTAATAAATTCATTTTCATTAAAATACACATATTTTATTTAATATAAAATACTCTAATTTAATTTCATTTAAAACATTACTCTTCATCTATATAAAATATATAATAGCTAGGTGCATCAATTTTGCCATCTCACATTATTGGTGCCATGTGGCACTTTGTAAGCTTCATAGGTGCCTTGCACTCTTTGCTTCCATTCTACTGGGCCTCTTCCGTTCTTTACTCTATGGTTTTTTTTGCTATCCATGTTTCATTTTTTTTGAAATTCTGTCGATTCATTTCAGGTTGGGAATTCAAAAGTGTGGCATTAACAGAAGTTTAAGGGACTTGGTTGTATATTCAGCTTAAGAAAAAGGCAATGAAAGGTTCTATTGTTTTTCAAATTTCCCCACTTGATTTCAATTGCAGCATTCAAAAGTGTGGTTGTGTATTGATCTGTAAGAAGTTGAAGAAAAAGGCAATAAAAGGTTTCGTTGGTTTTGAAAATCTATCAATCCATTTCAGTTGCAGCATTCTACTGGAAGTGGGAGAAAGATTGAATTGGATGTGGCAGAAAGATTGAACTAAACTTTGACAGTTTTGTGGAGTAAGTTTTCTCATTAATTTTGGATTTATACATTCACATGCATGGATTTATTTTAAAGGGATCTCTAATCTGATTATTCTCGTAATTCATTTAAACAACTTAAAACATCAAATGCATCATGCTGGCCTTAGTTTTAAAGCTTATCAATTCTAATTTTATAATTTACGGAAGTCTAAGCCTTGAATTTATTTTCACCCTTCTCATATTCTGAATTTGTTGCTGAATAAGTAAATTATCATTCAAGTCTTTTCATTGTAAATCATTCTCATTTTGGAAAAAGTGATTGAGAGCTGTAACAAGTTGTTGGTCAAGCAGAACAAGAGTCTAACCGGGATGATGCAGTTGGTGTGACAGATGAAGAGGTGGCAGAGTTGAATCCTGAAACCCATGTAAGCATGTTATTTTACCCTATGTTCAGTTGATCTGTTTCTTTGAAATTAGCACCCACAAATTGGACTTTTACATCAAATTAGCACTCACAAATTTCCATGGAAAAGTGTCACTTTGGACCTATTCATTATCCTTTCTTCTTAATTCTCTCATCATTAGTCTTCTGCAGTTTAGCAAGTGATCCTTACTTCATTAACTATGGATTAAGATCTAATATTATTATTGATAATAACCAGACTTTTGTAGGTGATGATGGTCTGAACTCTGATTCTTTGAAGGTAGAAAGAAGCAAAGCTAGGAAAAATAGCTCAGCATTGCCTGCAGGCACCTCTCCTCTCTACCAAACAACAAGTATTTACAAGCAACAATCATCATATGAGCTTGAAATCACTCACAATAGCACATACATACTTCGTCTTCATTTTTTTTCCATTCATATATGAAGGAACTGATCTTTCTAATGCTTTATTTGATGTTTCGACCTCTAAATTCTTGCTCTTCAGTGCTAGAAATGCTAGTGATTTCCAGATGATCATCAATGAGTACTTTCTTACTATAAATGCTCAAAAGTTTAGAATCTACTTCATACATGCTAAAGAAACATCATTTGCTTTTGTTAACGTCATCACTTATGTAATACAGAAGATAAGAATTATTTGTTGATTTGTTAATTTTTCATTTCCCATTCTACAACTATCGAAATGAAAATCAAAACATGTAAAAAGGATATTTTGTGCTGTCCTTAGACATCAGTAAAAGCTACAACTTGAAGGATATAGGTCAAAGATTCAAACTTGGCCAAAAGATTCAACTTTTTTTTTCATTTGTTTTTTTGGCTTTTTACCTTTTGTTTTCTAAAAGTATTTTTAACAAAATGTAGATTTTCCCATAAAAAAAAAACCATTTTAAGAAAATATACTTTATATATTGTGAATTTCACTTCACACAAGGAAAAAATGTATAAAAAGTTAATTTTTATTCTTTATATCATTATTTTAAAAAAAAAAAAACTAAAATGTTGCCCTCTTTTTTGTCTAATCAAGAAGCTCGCCTCTTTTAATTTTTATATTTTATTTTATTTTTTTCATAAAATATTAGTGAGCATTAGTGTAGACGGCGGGGTTCAGCGCGCGCCCAAGTTTATTGCAACCGCGACACTGTTTGAGCTCAGGGCTCTAGGGAACACACTAACCATTATCACAAAGACATGGCGTGGAGATGAGGAGTCGCCACCCAGGGTAATAACTGGGACAAATAGAGAGTGGTGGTAACTC
>CATIWM010074700.1:0-21831 GCA_949671775.1 Mallotus repandus
AAATTGTTTGATTTGAAACTGTGACGTGACTAGTATCAATTTTTACTAATTTTTTCTTGTAGCGCTTAGTTACCGCGAGCCGCTACGTAGTCGCCTGCATTATTATAATTTTTTTTGGACTGAATTACCCTGCTTAAATGGGACAATTCTTTTTGAGCTTGGTCTTTTGGTAATTTAAGCCCTTTTTTTTAAAGCGGCCGCGACGCCAATCATTTCCCATTGCCTGGTTCTTTATCCTTATGCATTATGACTATAAAGAGTAGCCATACATGCATGTATGACACTTTTCTATATGCACAGCACCTTCATCACTACACAACAAAGAAAGTGCATACAGGTTTCATGATCAAGATTTTTTACAAAGTTTATGCAAGAAACTGTGTTTCTTGACCGAGCTTTGCACACATAGAAAAGAGTGTATTGGAACTTGTTCGCAACCTATCTTGAAGGCAAAGATTGTTTAGAATCTTGAAATATAAGTGGGATTACAGAGAGATTTTACATTGATTAAACATGGCAGCTGCACTGGCTGCAGATGATTTGGCAAGGGTAAGCAGTAGGAGAAGTTGGGGGTCAACAAGTGTAAGAGAAATGTGGAATGCACCAGATGTGTTTCAGAGGAGTGCTAGGCATCATAGTGCAGATGATGATGAAGAGGAGTTGAAGTGGGCAGCTATGCAGAGATTGCCAACTTATGATAGAGTGAGGAAAGTGATGTTAAAGCAGGTGCTGAGAAATGGTAAGGTTGTGCAAGATACAGTTGATGTTACACAGCTTGGAAGTCATGAGAAGAAGCAGCTGTTGGAGAGTATACTTAAGGTTGTTGAGCAAGATAATGAGAGGTTCTTGTTGAGGCTCAGGAATAGAACTGACCAGTGAGTTCCAGCTTTTGTCTTTTGAATTCTTGAATTAAATCTATGTGATGTTTGAGAAAACAAAATGAAAGAATGATATAACAGGATTTAGTTTGATAATTTGTAGCTGTTGCTATAGGAATTTGACAGTTGAGTTTTGGTAGAACAGGGTAGGAATTGAGATTCCTAGAATTGAAGTGAGATTTGAGAATTTATCAATTGATGGAAATGCATATGTTGGAAGTAGAGCACTTCCAACAATTCTGAACTCTACCCTCAATGCAGTTGAGGTAATTTTCTTTCTTTCTTTTTGAATTCTTGCTTGTACTTTAATCTTGAATGCTTCTTCAACTATTTGATTCTTTCAGTGAGTAGGGTTTTTATCATCCTTATTAAAATTCTTGAAGATAAAGTTTAACTTGTCAAACAAAAATGGGGTGCTTGGATTTGTGCAAGCTTTTTTTTTTTTTTTCTTTTTCAATCTCTGTTTTACTCAGTTTCCACTTTTGTTAATAAGGTCATAAGTTTTACTCAGTTTTGTCATATTTACTGTAAATAGGGAATTTTTGGAATGTTTGGGCTTTTCCAATCAAAGAAAAGAGTTATTAATATACTAAAAGGTGTCAATGGAATGGTAAAGCCATCCAGGTATGTTCTTGAAAATATATATAATGAAGTGCAGAACATAAATTCTATGTTTTGCTTTGAAATTCCTCAATCTACTTGTGTTTCTTTCCTTTTCACTTTCAGAATAGCATTGCTTCTTGGGCCTCCTGGTTCAGGGAAAACAACACTGCTAAAAGCACTTGCAGGGAAACTTGAAGACGATCTAAGGGTTTGTCGACCCTATCAATTTTTCTATGCAATTCTATTAGCTCGTATATGGACTCTCATTTTTTATATTTATGTATGCTGATGATTGAGGTGGGCATGAACAGGTTTCAGGGAAAGTCACCTTGTGTGGACATGAATTTTCTGAATTTGTTCCTCAAAGAACCTGTGCTTATATTAGTCAGCATGACCTTCACTGTGGTGAGATGACAGTCCGCGAAACATTAGATTTCTCGGGACGTTGTTTGGGAGTTGGAACCAGATATGATATGCTCTTAGAGTTGTCAAGAAGAGAGAAAGATGCTGGTATCAAACCTGATATTGAAATTGATGCATACATGAAGGCTACAGCTGTGGCTGGCCAGGAAACAAGCATGGTCACTGATTATGTTCTTAAGGTCTGTTGCTTCCATCATCTATATTGGTCTTGACTAGTCTTGATTCTATATTACAGACCTAATGATTTTTCATTCCTTTAACAGCTTCTTGGATTGGATATATGTGCTGATACTTTGGTAGGAGATGAGATGAGGAGAGGGATCTCTGGTGGACAGAAGAAGCGTGTAACCACTGGTATGCATAATGAATCTGCATTTGTTGTAAGTGTTTGCTGATGCCTTCAACATTCCTAATTCTAGCTGCTGTTGGTGATTTCAGGGGAAATGTTGGTTGGACCAGCAAAAGCATTTTTCATGGATGAAATTTCAACAGGGCTGGACAGTTCAACTACTTTCCAAATTGTCAAGTTCATGTGGCAGATGGTTCATATCATGGATGTTACAATGGTCATGTCTCTTTTGCAGCCTGCACCAGAGACATATGATCTTTTTGATGACATTATTTTACTTTCAGATGGTCAGATTGTCTACCAAGGTCCAAGAGAAAATGTTCTTGAGTTCTTTGAATACATGGGCTTTAAATGTCCAGAAAGAAAGGGAGTTGCTGATTTTCTACAAGAAGTAACTTCCAAGAAGGATCAAGAACAATATTGGTTTAGAAAGAACCAACCTTACAGGTATATCTCAGTACCTGAGTTTGCACAAGCCTTTAATTCATTTCACATTGGTGAACAGCACCTTGAAGATCTTAGCATTCCCTTTGATAAGTCTAGAATTCACCCTGCTGCATTGGTGAGAGAAAAGTATGGCATCTCTAATTGGGAACTCTTCAAGGCATGCTTCTCCAGGGAATGGCTGTTGATGAAGCGCAACTCTTTTGTATACATATTCAAGACTACCCAGATAACTATCATGGCCATAATTGCATTCACTCTATTCTTGAGAACTGAGATGAAAGCAGGTCAAAGACAAGATGGAGCAAAGTATTTTGGAGCACTTTTCTTTAGTCTCATCAATGTCATGTTCAATGGGTTGTCAGAGGTTCCAATGACTATTTTTAGGCTTCCTATATTCTTCAAGCAGAGAGACTCCTTGTTTTACCCTGCATGGGCTTTTGCCCTGCCCATTTATGTCCTCAGAATCCCCCTGTCACTGCTAGAATCTGGGATTTGGATCATCCTCACATACTACACCATTGGCTTTGCTCCTTCTGCTAGTAGGTGAGTGCTATAACATATTATAATGAATGTTTCTGGTTTAACTGTAGTTTCTTATCATCTAGTGGTCAATGTTTGCTGATGGCTGCTCAAAAGAGAGCTTTTTATCTGACAAAAATGGCAATTGGTCAGGTTTTTCAAACAGTTCTTAGCGTTCTTTATAATACATCAGATGGGTCTCTCTTTCTTGCGCTTCATAGCAGTCTTTGCAAGGACAGAAGTTGCTGCGAATACATATGGTATTTTGGCCCTGCTGATGGTCTTTGTGCTTGGAGGCTTCATTATATCCAAAAGTAAGAAATCTTTTTTTTTTTTTTTTTTTTTTTTGCAGCTAGAATTATAACCTGAATATAATGTTCCGTTAAATTTCTAATCATTACAGACAAAAATCATCTTCAATGCTTGGTGTGCAGATGACATTGTATCATGGTTGAAGTGGGGTTATTATGTTTCTCCCATGACGTATGGACAAAATGCCATTTCCATAAATGAGTTTCTTGATGACAGATGGAGCACTGTAAGTTCTCAAAACGCAGTGAAACCCATCATTACTAGTCTGCTGCCAACATTTCAATCAAATTCTCAGCATATAGAATTATATATGAGTCTATACCATTTGTTTCAACTCAATGATACAGGCATCATTGTTTCTCTTATGGCACAGCCGACAGGCGATCCTAATGCACCCACAGTTGGAATTTCACTCCTGAAGGAAAAGGGCCTGTTCACAACTGAAAAGTGGTTTTGGATTTCCGTTGGAGCACTTTTTGGGTTTTCAGTCCTTTTCAACATTCTTATAGTTGTGGGACTGACATTTTTGAAAGGTACGCCCTCATATTTATTTAGTACTGACTTTCTAACTTCTGTTTTAATGGAATTCATGCGCTTATTTGTCATTCTTCAAAACTTGTTTATCAACATCAGCTCCTGGTAACAAAAAGGCTGTACTTGTGGATGACAACTCTATAAGTGAGAAGAAGCAGTTTGCATCCAATTCAGAAGGTTAGTAGTTCTAGTTTATGCTTTTTCAAATGCTAACTCAGTTTTAAACATTGAGGAAATGAAATGCCTATGTACGGATTGTATCATTGACTTTATCATTGATTTCACTGATAAAATTGTATTATTGATTTCAGGAATTGAAATGGCAGTGGCCAGTGCTGAAGGACATAACAGCTCAAGAAAAGGAATGGTTTTGCCTTTCCAGCCTCTTTCGCTTGCTTTTAACCATGTGAATTATTATGTAGATATGCCAGCGGTATGTGCTTCTCTTCATTTCTGTATGATGCTAAATATGTTCAGTACCAAATTAAACATTTTTCCCACTAAGTTTCTTCATGGATTTGTCAGGAAATGAAGGCTCAAGGTGCTGAGGATAGCCGATTACAGCTACTACGAGATGTTAATGGTGCTTTTATGCCTGGTGTCCTGACAGCATTAGTTGGAGTTACTGGTGCTGGAAAGACGACACTGATGGATGTGTTAGCTGGAAGGAAGACTAGTGGGTACATTGAAGGAAGCATAAGCATTTCTGGTTACCCCAAGAACCAGGCAACATTTGCACGGATTAGTGGTTATTGTGAGCAGAATGATATTCATTCACCATATGTTACTGTTTATGAATCTCTCTTATACTCTGCCTGGTTACGTCTTGTTGCTGATGTTAAGAAGGAAACAAGAAAGGCATGTTACTTAACCACCAAAATTGACTTCTATCCCACAACTACTTATATCTGTGGTGTACCATTCATAAATTCTCCCCTCAGTTTAGCTCTCAATATTGTAGTTACTGACTTTGCAGGACATTACATTGGTCTATTGGCTGTGTTTATGTCTTAGTTATAAGCAGTAGGAGAAATGTATATCTGACTGTGCTTTAATTTTTTTCTCACAGATGTTTGTAGAAGAAGTTATGGAGTTGGTTGAGCTTAATCCGATCAGGAATGCCATAGTAGGACTTCCAGGAGTGGATGGCCTTTCAACTGAGCAGAGAAAGAGGCTGACTGTAGCTGTAGAGTTGGTTGCTAATCCCTCTATAATCTTTATGGATGAGCCCACATCAGGCCTTGATGCTAGAGCTGCTGCTATTGTTATGCGTACTGTGAGGAACACAGTGGATACAGGACGAACTGTTGTTTGCACAATTCACCAACCCAGCATTGATATCTTTGAGGCTTTTGATGAGGTATGATTCTGTTTCAGTGCAGTTCAGATGTTTATTCTTTATGTTACATTTCATTCTTACCTGATATTGTGGTTTATTGCAGCTGTTGTTAATGAAAAGAGGAGGACAAGTGATATACGCTGGAGTTCTAGGAAGACATTCTCATAAGCTTATTGAATATTTTGAGGTGAGTAAAACAGTTTAAGCTTGTGATTTTCCTAAACATTGAAGAGTTTATGTGACCAAAAGTTGGCAAACATCTGAAAAATCCACTTACAGGCGGTACCAGGCGTTCCAAAGATCAAGGATGGTTATAATCCTGCTACTTGGATGTTAGAGGTCAGCTCTATTGCAGTAGAGGCTCAACTTGGTGTTGATTTTGCAGACATTTATGCCAATTCTGAACTCTACCAGTAAGTAGTATGCAGGGTCTTATTTGCTAATGGTACCTATGATTTTTCCCTTTTTTTTTTTTTTTTGGGTAGAGACTGACATCTCTCATCATTTTGTTGCCTTCTTTTCAAGAAAAAATCAAGAGCTCATCAAGGAACTGAGCACCCCACTGCCCGACTCAAAGGATCTTTACTTCCCCACTAAATACTCCCAAAACTTTATAACTCAATGCAAGGCTTGTTTTTGGAAACAATACTGGTCATATTGGAGGAACACACAATTCAACACTATCCGGTTCATTATGACAATTGTCATTGGGATTGTTTTTGGTGTTTTATTTTGGAGCAAAGGAGACCAATTGTAAGAACAAAAAAGAAAGAAAATAAAAACTTCTGTTCAAAATATTGTAAATTGTTATTTTGGTTCTTTTAAGCTGTTATGCTAATATGGGTTTTATATTCTGAGCAGTCAAAAGCAACAGGACCTGATGAACCTTCTGGGAGTTACATATGCTGCTCTTCTGTTCCTTGGAGCTGTCAATGCTCTTGCTGTGACATATGTTATTGCAATAGAGAGAACAGTTTTCTACCGTGAAAGAGCAGCAGGAATGTATTCGGAGTTGCCTTATGCATTTTCTCAGGTAAGCAAGAGGAAGATTTTGGTACAACTGTTACCATTCTGTCTAATATGTTACTCAAAACACTTTTCTTTTGTTGCCTACAGGTGGTTATAGAGACAATTTATGTTACCATCCAGACCATTTTTTATGCTGTTATTATGTACTCCATGATGGGGTTTGATTGGAAGGCAGACAAATTCCTTTACTTCTGTTACTTCAATTTTATGTGCTTCATCTACTATTCACTCTATGGAATGATGGCTGCTGCCCTGACTCCTGGCCAGCAAGTTGCTGGAGTTGTTATGTCTTTCTACCTCAACTTATGGAACCTGTTCTCTGGTTTCTTTCTTCCCAGGCCGGTTAGTAGATTTGAAATGTCTTGCTTTTTTTTTCTTTTATTTTGCATTTCAGAATCAAATGAACTCCAGGAAGGTTGAATTCAATTTTCACTTAAAATGCTATACAGCTATTGCAACTGCATACATGGTCAAGAAATTGATGTACTTATTCTGGGTATGCATCAACATGAAATTTAACTTCTTATCCATGGCATTTCTACATTGATGATTGCAGCAAATGCCTGTGTGGTGGAGGTGGTACTACTGGGCTAATCCATTTGCTTGGACCATTTATGGTGTTTTTGCATCTCAATTTGCTAGTGAAAAGACTTTGCTAGAAATTCCTGGGTCAGAGCCAGTGCCTCTGGATTTATACCTGAAGAAAGTCTTTGGTTATGATCATGACTTTCTTGTTCCTGTCTTTCTTGCTCATTTTGGATGGGTCCTGCTCTTCTTCTTCGTCTTTGCCTACAGCATCAGGTACCTCAACTTCCAAAAGAGATAAACAATACTAAATGATACAATTTTTTTTTTTTCTTTTCAACTCCTTGTTAGGCGACGTTTTGTTTCATGTAGCAATATGATTTTTTTTCCCACCCTCACTTTCTTTAGCACAACAGCTTGAAATCCAAGCATCAACTAAAGATACAAGATACCATTTTTGAGTGTAACTTTTTGCTCATTCATTTAAAGAAAAGGGTTGAAAAAATGATGAAAAGTCAGAAACATATCTTATCAGTTACCTACATTTTACAAACAGATCATTGCTCCCTCATCAAATATAAAACAATGGGAAGCACTATCAAAAAAGACCCCAGAAAAGAACATGTACTTCATAAACAAAAAGACAAAATCAGATGAACTATATTTGTGTTTCTGTACTGAGAGCAGAAGAGGTTGCAGTTCACAATGTAAATATATCCAGCTGATCATTTTCTCATTTACTATTTAAAGAAGCATCTGCAATTGCTGCAATCTCCTTCTTGCTCTTCACTACACACCATTTCTTGGTTCCAAAGTCAAGCTTATCCAGGTCACCTGCTATCCCCATATAGCCATATAGAACACTTTCTACCTTATCTACTAGAGCTCTTTGTGTCTCCTGACAATTCTTTTTGCAACCAATAAAACTGATTTGCTGGAACTCTGCCCTCCCATGTTTCATGTCACCAAAAAGCTTGTGAAGCCTTTCTGCTTCTTGCAATCCAGAAAAGGTGCCGCTGAAGGTCACCACCATAGTACTATAATCTGCAGCTTTCCCACGACAAAGATTGTTCATCCCTTGGTTGCATCCCATACCTGCAATTATCATGCAAAGGAAGTACAAGAAAGAAGAAGAACGAAATCTGCATCACCACAGAAAAGAAGATGCTACACAACAAAATCAAGTGCCATCCAGATCTTTTAGCATTAGCTAGAAAATCAAAGCTTGTTGTAAACGTCAGAAGCACATCAAGTCAATTTCAATGCAAGTGAAATCTGTCAAATGACAAATGCACTAGCTCCACCTAGAACCCTAAGCACATATTCTCCTCCAAGTTCCAAATTGATGAATGATAACAACAAACCAATTAAAACTTGAAAAAAGAAACTGCTGTGATAATGGTATCCAAGGAAAGAACAAGCCATGGGATTTTAAGCATGCATGAAATGCATCAGATTAATTGAGAATTGAAAAGCTGTTATGGGGATCATTACAATGATCTCTATAAATGGAATGGTCAAAATATTTGAATTCATAAAGGATGTTGAAAATTTGCTAAAAAATAGAAGTTAAAAAATGAATTTGATGAGGAAAATTTTGTTTCCAAGTTGGAATGCAGAAAATGAAAATCATATAGCTATCCGTCCACCAGTAAATGGGAGTACTTTGAGAATCAACAAGGTACCCTAGGAACATTTATCATTAGCATCAACATTAACATACCTCTAAGGATATCCTTGAGCCCTTCAATACTTACAATCATTCGCTCATCTACCCTGTTATTCGCTATAGAACTGTTATGAATGAGAACAACTGGAGGCCAGATGATGAGGTCCTCCTTCAATGATGAGGCTTCAGTGGCAGGCAGCATTTGCCGAATCCATCGACGGTTTGGACTGATTTGACTATTCCATCCCATCATCACACAAAGTGCTTTGCCAAAACCCAAATGTTCCGGCCTGGAACCAACTTTACAAGATGTGAAGGCATGCCGTGCCAAGCTTAATGTGTCTGCAAACTCCTTAAAGCTACAGTAAACGATGCAGACAAATTAAGCAATCAGCAATTAAGTTGCTTGGGCAAAATGAACAGAAAACAAGACAAACTATAAAAGCATTAGTTTGTTTTACTCAAGAATATGAAGACCACAACACCAAACAATCACAATTATGGTGTGAGAAATCACAGGTTGGGAACACTACTATTAATCTCTAGTTGTAAAATATCTTCTGTAAATCACCAAGAACACCATAAAATAAAGAACCTTTCAAGTTCCACACCAAGTTAAAGCAACCCTAGCTACCAGCTAGCATATCAAGGTTCTTAACCAGCTACAGCATAAATTGTTCCAAAACATAGCTGATAGAGAGTGCATCTATAATTTTGGTTTGCTTTGTCGCCTACGACACTAAAGATGAAAAATTGAAGGTATCTGTACTCTAATCATATAAAGAGCAATAGAAAGCCTCCGGTCAAACTATTTAGTCATTGTGTCCATAAAGATCAGCACTAAGCATAAACCACCCAGGAAATTGCAAGCTTACACAACCAGAAAGATAATTTGTTACTGATCTTTTCAACAATCAGAAAAATATGAGGAGAAAGACTCCTCATCAGCTTCCATTTCTCACTATTTTTGGCTCTTTCTTTGTCATCTGTTCGATGATATACACAGTAAAGTATGCAAGTCACCAACCTCAAACTACTAATGCAATTCAGAACACTAGGGAAATTAAAAGTATCTTGAGGTCAAATATTAAGAACAAAAAGCACAGCTTCAGCTTCACAAATTAACTATATATGCAGCACGATCCAAACAGACAAAAATATTAATACTTAGCAAAAAATAATCAAAAGACATCTAAAGAACTGCTACATGTTAGTACAGTAGATATAGCAAACCTGCGACAGATGCAGCACTTTAAAGTTCCAGCACCTTGCTCCAAGAATTTCCGCCTGGTAGCTGAATTCTCATTCAAAACTTTGACAAACTTCAAAAAAGCATTTTGCACAAGCTGCATGAATTCCTCAGAGTCCTCAGCTTTCTCTCTTGTCGGTTTCCCCGTCTTCACTAAAGATGCTTTTACTCCTTGAACATTAACATTTGGTTCAAAATCTTCAATAGCTTTTCTTCCTTGTATATTAACCCAAGGAAGTTCTCTCCTAACTTTTGGAGTCGTTCTCTTTCTTGCATTTGGTGCAGGTCCCAAACGCTGCTTTACACTTTGAACAGGCCCCAATCGTTTCCTCACATCTATTCTAGAACGTTTAACAGGAGTACTTGAATGCCTTTTCTCTGATAATATTACATATTTAGATGATGAATTTTCAGAAATGGCATTTCTATGAATAGCCATTTCATCAGTCATCATTTCAGTACCCCTGCCTTGGTATTGTCCTTGCCGTGAATTCTGTAACATTGACAATCGCTCAAAATCTTCATAAGTCCAACCTTTATCTCCATAACTTGAATGAGCTATCTCATCAAAGTTAGTCCAATCACAAGACGACACTGTTTTCTGATCATCACTGTTTATTTCCATTTCGAAACTGCGCTTTCTTTTGAGTCTCATTCCCAATGCCTCCTCAGCAGAGACCAATCGTCGGGAAGTACTGACGGTGGAAAATAATTCTTCATGATATAGAGGTATCCTCTCCAACCCATCACCATAGGAGCCACTACTAACACCATGACTTTCATAGCCATAATCCTCTACGAACTGTAAGTTCTCAGGATTCAAGTTCAAACTGTGGCCATCCAAATCATTCCCATCTTCACCAAAATCATTTGCCAACAGTATTCTCCTCTCACTACTGCCAAAAGCAATGTCATTATTGGTATCATAATTTCCTTCAATCTTTTCCTCATTAGTACTCCTAATCTTCATAAGTAAACTCCTGTAATCCAAATCTTTCTCATCTTCGCCAAAAGAAATGTCATTTTCGAACAATGATCTCCTTTCACTGATCATGTTACTCCCAAAAGCAATGTCATTATCTATAACATCATTTCCTGCAGTCTTGCTTGAATCCACAATGCTAGTCCTTTTCATCTTCTCTGAATTAAAACTCCTATAATCCAAATTTTTCTCATCTTGAACAAAAGAAGTATCATTCCCCAACAGTATTCCCCTCTCCCTCATCATGTTATTTCCAAAAGGAGTATCATTATAGATATCATTATTTTCTTCAAACTTGTCCATAATGTTAGCTCTTCTCCTCTTCACCAAACTCAAACTCCTATAATCCAAATCTTTCTCATTTTCACCATCACTTTCCAACAATAATTTCCTCTCCCTCATCATGCTATTCCTAAACGTAGTGCTATTATCAACATCATTACTTCCTTCAATCTTGTCCACAATGCTAGCCCTTCTCTCTCTCGCTTCATATTTCCCCAAGGGAGGAGGAGAAGCAGCAACAGCAGCAGCAGCATATCCACCACCATCAGTAACCCTATAATTTCTGCAACCCTCAATGGGGTCCATTTTATAACTAAAGCTTCTTCTTGATGACCCACCACCAACATCACCACCAACACCACCACCACCTTCCATTGACATGGACATAGGGACCACAGCGCTAGAATCACAAAACCCACCAAGATTGTTTCTTTTTGCATCAACATATTTGGATTTATTATCAACCAACAAATTGTCCCATTGAAACTTCAAAGAAGTGGTCGATTTTCTTCCTTCTCCCAACAAAGATTCTTTCAACCCTGACACTTTCTGCCAAGACCCATTTCTATCTTCACCATACTCTCCTCTCTGAACCGAACCCGGTTCACTCAAAACCGGGTCACTAAACCGGTTTACACTAGAAAACCGGGGTTTTGCACCAAAATTTTCACTTTCTTGATTTCTCCGTAAAGTTGGAGACTTTTCGTCTCTATCGTATACTTGCGGCTCTCTTCTCTCAGCAACAATATTAACCAGCCTGGACCAGTCATGATGAGACCGAACCGGACTGTGGGCAGAAAAATAGGAATATGAAAACCCATGTCTACTATCACCGTGTCTTTCGTCACTCATTGTTGATCAAATCAACAAGACAAAAAAAGAAAGGTCAATAAAATAAAGGAAACCCTAGAAACAATCCTTGATAAAGATTGTTCCTTGAGCATAAAAATTTCCCAAATTGAAATCGTGGAAATAGATAGGAAGTGGGTTTTGCAGAGGGAGCAATGGGTTGGTCTTCTTTGCAATGGGTTGGAGTGGTAATTGCATAAAAGATTTCAACTCAGCCTTTTCGCTGCAACGAGCGTGACTGCGGAGTGTGTTCGTGTTCTGATGAAGCAATGCTCGCTGGTTCGGTTTATAGTGGAGGCATGCGCGTTCTGCTGCGGACATGACCAGTTAAATAAAAGGAAATTTTTGCATTTAATGCGTGTCTAGATAATTTTTTTTATATAATTTCAATTTAATTTTGAAAGAGTTTTATGTAGGCACATATTGAATTAATTATTAAAATTTTTTTTATTGTATTTGATGCAGAATGTAATTTAAAATTATTCTTATTATTTGAAAAAAAAATATGTATTTTTAATTGGTAAAAGTATATTTACAAGTTTACGAAATTACTTTAATTTTTCTTTTTTAAAAAAATTAGTTTTAAAATGTAATATCAAAATTTAAATATTTAATTTTTGTTTATATGACATGAGCCTTTCATTACTAAGTGTTAATCAATAATTAAATTGACAATAACCTTAGATTATTAAAATGCCAATTTTTTTTTTGGAAATAATAAAATGTCAATATCAAGTCCAAGTGTTAATGTAATTGTTTTTTTTTTATGGGAAGAATTTTTAGACAGCATAAAATGGAAAAAACATTAATTTTTGGTATATAATTTCATAACAATATCATGATTGACATTGACTCTTTAAGGACATCCCATGCTCTCATTGATTTTTGGAGCATTAAAAATACATGAAAACGGAAAACCAACTTGCAAAATTCCTTATTGACAAAAAAAAAAAAAAAAAAAAAAAAAAAAAGAAAACTTGCAAAATTCCTAAACTAGTGAACATGCCTTGTGCTTGTATGGATTGATGTGGGCTATGTAACTTGCTAGTTGCTGCCAAATATTTTTTGATGGGCTAAGCAAAAGGCTACATCAATTTCTTCCTTGATGGGTTGAATAGAGTTCAAGCATCAGAGATTTGGGTGAAGAAAAGAAAAATAATGATGATACCTACCAGCATCCTCAAAACTTGCAAATAAAAGATGGCCTATCAAAGCATACTAGAACATTTTTATTAAATTTGACTGAAGATAAGTTATCATTTAATTACTATTTACAGATTATAATACATATTTTAAAGAATGATATATGTATGACAATTCTAATCTAGGTGAAATATACTTTGAATAAAAATATTCTATAATTATTGTATTTTTTTATTATATTTTTTTCTTGTACTTGTATGTGTTACAACTCTAATCAAGGTGAAAAATGCTTTGGATAAAAAAAATATATTTATCATTTTTTTTCTTTTTTACTTGTAGCAGAATTTGAGTCTCATTTTTGTGAGCTACCACCATAAAATAGAATCTCACATGTCTAGACGTTAGGAAGAAAAATTGAACTCAATATCTCTTTCTTATTAGCAAAAAGGCTCTTGGTATATATATATTTTTAGCTTCATCGTCTCGAAAACAACTTGATTGTAGACTATTATTATTATTATTAGAGAATGTAGGTATTAATATTTAATCCAAAACCTTTACACCGTTAGAGTTTAAACCTATAACCTTTGAGTCTCAGAGTTTAAAATTAGACCATTTAATTTAGATTTTATTCACAAAATTTTTACCATTTGAGCTAGGTATCAATTGTATATTTTTTATTGGTCAAGGAATAAATATAATGTTACATATTTTTTTGTTTGGGTGATGTAATAATATGAGTACAGACAAAGATCTCCTATTAATTGCACAGACAGAACGATTGGAACAAAAGAATGGTGCGGTATCAGATCAATGATGATTGGTGAGAGGAGTGGCTTGTCATGCCCGAATCTAACTTATGTAGTTGCCATCAATTGTATCCAATGCAAATGCAAGCACACATGTTCCTGCAAAGGCTTATTAAAAAAGCTATGGCCTATACATATCTTAACTTATGCAGTTGCAATGGGCACACATGAAAAACCTACAGAGATGTAACTGGCAGCATTGCATTTTTGGATCAGCGACAGTAGAAGGGCTTTCCTTTATACTTCAGGGACACATGCAGACCTTGCTGGATTGACCTGGGCACCCCCTACCATAACTCATTTGAGGTTGTGGCTGCATGAATATTATGATAAGTTCATTTCAAACACCTTGCAATCCTCCTATGATAAAACAAAGGCAAAAATAAAATTGTACTTTCTGGCTAATATACTTTATAAAGTAATTGTAGTAGAAACATGTTTTGATGCCTTTTCCAATCTGCAGAAATTTTGTTGCGTTTCATAGAAAGTGAAAACCTTCTAAAGATAACAAAGACAACATTAGCTATTAGATTTATTGGACCCAAAATCAAGAAAATCATTAAAGAAAAGAAAAAGATTAGCATCAAATCATGACTAGATTACTGTTTTGTTTTTATTTGATTTTTTTTAATATCTGATGATGACATGCACTCTAATTATTATGGAATTTAAATTAGGTGAATTTTAAACAAAATTTTTTCGGTGTCTATTTTTATGTATAAAAATTGAATTTAAAAATTTATTTAAAAGAATATAAACTTCTAACCAATTAAATCAATGTATGTTATTCATTATTACACCAGATTAAATAAAAAAAAAAAGCAGGAACTTTATAAGATGGAGAGATCATGGCCAGACAACGTATGCAATCCTTTTTAAGGTGTTTCATATGTCCCTACATGTAATTAAACTAATTAAAGGTAAAGAAAAGCAGAAGAAAAATCCATCATTTTAATCATTAATTACTGCATAATTCATGTTTTGAATTTCAAACCAAAGCATGAGGGCGGTTTACACATGCAAAACCATTTTTCTTGATGTGTTTTTAACTGTGTTTTTGTTTCTTTCTTCTTTGTCTAGCAGAAAAATAAAACAAAATAATACACAAAATCAGCTGAAATGTTTGAATCATATTAATTTATAAAAAAAATACATGGAAAAGCAAAAGATTAAACATGAAGATTCTTTGTTAGAATTGTATCTCAAGATCATGGAAGAAGAGTAATGATATGTAATAAAAGGCAAGTTAGCTATAAATAAACATTTTTCCAATCTCTCCTACTCTGTCTTGTCCTCTAAGGCTCTCAAAAACAAAATGTTTTGTGTAGTTGAGCCCTTACTGTCTAACCCCACAAAACAATACTTCCACCAAAAGCACTTTCCTTCAAGGAAAAAAAGAATATATTTGCCTATATTTTTTAAATAAGGCCCTTTCAACCAAATTAAACCTCATAACTATATACATTATACCTACATAATTAGGATTGATTATGTATAATAGCCATGAGAAAATAATTGATTACCCCAATAGCATTTTGTATAATTAGGATTGATTATGTATAATTGGTTTTTCTTCAAATTCACACTTAATTAGTTAGTTATGCAATCTTAAACGAATTAATTATATGGTGAGATAAAATTCATTTACTTCATATATAGTAATGCAGAAAATTTTGTGTATCGAAATGTTTCTTATTTTTCTTATTTTGTCTGAACTTATAGATATTCAGAATCAATTGAATTCTGATTAATTTGGTTTGATCCGGAGAGACCACATGAGCGACAAAAATTTATTAATGACTAATTTAACGCCATTGTATACATTATGATTCAAACTCAAAATTTTATTTAACAAAAAAATATCTCTTTTGTTGGTTGATCTCAACTCCTATTGGTATTTTTCTTTAATTGTATTTTTAATATATACAATTGGAGCAAGAGGAACTGCAGTAGTTAGCTAAGTATTGTCAAGGCACCAACTCAAAAAAAAAAAAAAAAAAAAAAAAAAACAAGTACCCATCTAACCAAAGAGGAAGATCGACCACCAAGTACATATAAAATACTATAACAATGAAAAAGAAGTTTGCCAAGAATATTACTGTTTATAGAAATGGTGCAGGTACAAAGTTAAATTTAAGTTTACATATGATGGTGAACTGTGATTATGTTTCATTTTAAGTAAAGGTGAAAAGAAGGTTAAAGAGGAGGTTTCAAAAGCTTGAGTCTTCATTCAACAAAGGTGAAATCCTCTTTTTAGCTTCATCATTAGAAGTGATTTAATTAGACAATTTGGTCATTTAGCTCATTCTAGTATATTGTTTTGTTGTAAAGTAAGCAAGTTGGTTTCATATCATTCCTTTAAAGCCTAAGCTTTTTTTTTTTAATTATTTATTTATATATATATCTCTACCTACAACAAGAGAAAAAGAACAATCATACCAAAGATAAAAAAGAAGAATTGCAAGAAACAAGGAGATCAAGAGGTTGTAAATAATGACTACCCAAAAGCAAATTTTGGAGCAGCAACAGGTACAAATGCAGAGATTGAAGAATTCAGGTATTGTTGTTACTACTACCAATGGAAGCCCAGCAACAGAAGACAAAGACGAGGAGATGTCAAGATCAGCATTGGCTATGTTTCGAGCTAAAGAAGAAGAGATTGAGAAGAAGAAAATGGAGGTGAAAGACAGAGTTCAGGCTCAGTTGGGGAAAGCTGAAGAAGCAACCAAACGCTTAGCTGAGATAAGAGAAGTAAGTTCACATGCTTTGCTAAATGATCAACAACTCTTTTGTCTGCAAAAATCTTAATCACTTGTTTCAGGAACTAATCAATAATTTGCAACAATTTTTTAAAAAAAAAATTCAACTGGGGTCTTGAATTCGAGTCTTCACAACCTGGAGACGACTTCAATACCACTAAGCCAAACCTTAATATTTTCTTTTATTTTCTGTGCTGAGTCTGCAATGATATAGTAAGATACAGACATATATATATATATTTATTATGGTCTTTTAAATGGGGAGAAAAAAAAAATCTTTTAGGAGCTTGAAGCTCTATCAGATCCAATGAGGAAGGATGTTTCAATGGTGAGAAAGAGGATTGATACAGTTAACCGCGAGTTGAAGCCTCTGGGGCTGAACTGCCAGAAGAAGGTGAACCATTTTTGGCTTGCTTCTTCACTTAACTATCTTGTTATTATAGCATGACATTAGTTAAAAAAATTTCATGTGATTTCAGGAAAAAGAATATAAGGAAGCACTTGAAGCTTTTAATGAGAAGAACAAGGAAAAATCACAACTAGTTTCCAAATTAATGGAGGTAAACTATACACACATAGATATACATATAATTGAATATGAGTTTATTGGTTGCTTGCTGATACAATTTTCTTGTTTCTGTAAAATGCTCGTCAGCTGGTGAGTGAAAGCGAGAAATTGAGGCTGAAGAAACTGGAGGAATTGAACAAAAGCATTGATACTCTTCGTTAATTAATGGTGCCAATAACAGTAATAACCAGAAGCGTTAATGCTTGATGTAATTAGAATCATTGTTCTTGATTTTTGTGCTTTATTACTTTGTGATTTTTCATCTGCATATTTGTTTTCTTTAATCAGTGTTTCTGATTCTTGGAGGGAAGTTTGCCGACATAGGGGAAAAAAAAATTTACCCATCTCAACAGGTTTTGTTTTAAGATCACATTGTCAAGATTTGGAATCTCTCATTCTTGTATTCAAATGTAAGATATGTTTGTTCAATCATGGACATGGTATTATTGTATCAGTCATCTGTCATCAGGAAAATTAGATATGCGTATCAATCAAATTGATGCCCCACCGTTATTATTTATTTATATATGTAAATTCTGATTTTTTGAAATTGAAACTAAAAATATTCTGGAAAATAACAGCCGAAAGTTGAGTAGTTTAATGGTAGTTTAATGGCAATAACTCATTTCAAGGTATTAAGAAGCCTTGGATTTAATTTATGTCTCCTGTCACAAATGAAAAAAAAAAGTAGCACATCCACCAAAACTATGTCAGCAAGAAACTGCCCTGTTTTGGCACAAATAATGGTTGGCTGGTGACTTGTTTTTTGTTCTTTTTTAACCTGACCTGAGCATCCTATGATCTTGTTCCCCATTGGCAAGTAAAAGTTACAACTGGGATGGTCCCAAACATTTGATGGATTTTGAGGAATCCAATCATAGTATGCATGCTTTTAATTGTAACTCCTGTTTTCTCCATCCCTTAACTCTGTCCTATTTCGTGTAACATTATTGTCCTATTTGTCTATGATAGGTGGAACTATTAGATACATTTTTTTTTTTTTCAATCAAAATTTACAGCAATTAAATTTAAATGAGAATGTCTTATTCATTGGAAAATTATTTTTTTAGTATATAATTCTCTTGATATCCAATAATCAAAAGTATCCTCACAAATCTGAATCGAGCTCAGTAGATGCGTAATGCGTACAGATATACTATATCGTTACTTTTTTCATTGTATGTCACCTAGGAGAAGAAATGGTTGGAACTTGCAAGAAATAGGCACATATTTCCATATTTTGATAATTTTCAATCATATTCCTTGGCTGCCATTGAGCTCCTAGATTCCTTGAGCACCAGCTTCTCTGCTGCAACAACCATTTCTTTATCTTCTATCTTCCTCATTTTCACACTCAATCTTTTGCTCCTCTTATTTCTTATCCTTCTTCCATCATGACTTCATTGATCACTTTTGCTATTATTTCTATATCTAGCCTCTCATGGCTCTGTCTTGACACTTCCATGCTCATACCAGTCTCTGCCACCAGCCTAACATTCAAGGTGCATAGTTATGGCTATAATTGGCTCTCCAAATAACGCAGTTCCCCAACCAAATGGCTGACAAATACTCCAATACTTGAATGCCCAAGAATTTTGCTTGTGGAGGCCAACCTTGTACCACCACCAAACTCCTCTCACCAACTCTCTTCATAAAGCCTTCTAGCTGTGCTTCTTGGACACTAACCTTGTCCCTGTCATGGAACCTAACCACCCATATGAAGCTAACATTGCTAACATTACTAGGCTCTAGACTACTAGCTATCTCTTCCAACTCTTCCTTTGAAAGAAAGTACTCATTTTTCCAAAAGATGCATATAAAACTATTAATACTATGTTTGGATGCAAAAGATTTGAGTATGAATTTGGATTTCAATGAAATCTTTTGTTTGGAAACTATATGGATTTGTAGTATGAAGATTTCAAACAAATCCACAGCGAATTTAATAGCTCATTTAATGAGGATTTGAAATGACATGCACTTACATGTTATTTGAAATCATTGTATTTGAAATTTTAATATTTGAAATGTAAGATTTTAAATCAAATATTTGCATCCAAACACACTTTAAACTAACTTCTATTATCTCGGAAAACATTGAACAAAATTAAATTCCAATTCAATTAAGAAAATAAATAATGATTACTAAATTATAAATTTTTTATTTAAAATATTTATTTAAAATATCTATTTAAAATATCCAATTATAGAGAAAATATAAAGGAAATGATTACACAGCCTATCAATACTTAGAGCATCTCTAATGGGATTGAATGGAGGGTATAGTACCCTCAATTACACCATATCCATTACAGGTCTTCAAAATGTGTGTTGAATAGCCATGATGCATCATGGTCATGACACACATCATGGATTGCTTTTGCTGACGTTTGACCTGTCTTTTGCAGCTTTTCTTTTAAAATTTTGCTACGGTAAGTTTTATACAACGGCAACTACTATTATTTTCATTTATTTTGATTTTTTTTATTTTTTAATTTTATTGGTTATAAATATTGATAACATTTTTTGTTCTCACTCTCTATTTCTTCAACCTCTTTCTATAGTTTCATACAACTAAAGATTTTTGCTTAGTTGCATGGAAATGTCAGTTTACTCGAGGTAATCAAGGAGTCCCACAATAATGCTAGAAATAGTTGCGTTAGCAGACTTATAGATATGACATGCATTTTTCGGCATTGTAGGGTCTAACAATGACATCAATGTGCTTAACTAATCTCCATCATTTAATGACATACTGCACAGATACGCTCCCAATGTTTTCAATTTACATTGAATGGAACACAATACCGAAAAATGTATTATCTAGTAGATGGTATATATCCCAAGTGGACAACATTTGTTAAAAGTTTCACATGTCCAAAAAATTCAAAAAGAATCAAGTTTAAGCAAGTGCATGAGGTTACAAGGAAAGACATTGAGCGAGCATTTTGGAGTGCTCTTATAAGTGCTAAAAATGATAGATTCTGAGCACTAAATAATTGCATTTCATTATTAGAAATATAGGTTTTTATCATTTAAAAGCATGATTTAGGATTATTTGCATTAGAGGCTATAATATTAGTCATTTTGTTATTTTATGCATTTTTAGTTTATTATTATTATTCTTTTTATGTTGCTTTCGTGTTAATTTTTATAGGTTCCATCAAGTTGGAACTCATTTTGGAATGAAAGTAATGAGGACTTAAAGCTAGGAACTAATTTGGCCATTAAAGAGGGTAAGAAATCAAAAAACGAAGAGTAGAAGAATGACACAGTCGTGTCACTTTACAGACACAACCATGTCTAATTGCTAGTTTGGAAGTCTACTGAAATCAAGTTAGAAAAAGCCGTGTCATCTAGGTGACACGGTCATGTCTAAGTGCTATGTTTCAAGTTTGCAAAGGTCTGATCTGACATAGCCGTGTCACTTGGGTGACACAATCATGTCAGAGAGCTCAATGTCCGAGTGAAGATTGCGCGACACAATTGTGTCACTTTAGCAACACAATCATGGTCCCTAGAGCTGCTGATTTTGGAAAATTTTTTTTAGGGTTTTTGGAGAACAATGTAAAAGGAAGAAGTTCTTTTTAGAGAGAGAGGTTTTTTTTTCTTACAGATTCTAGAGGAGAACACTACTGAAAAACACATATGAAAAACCATAGAACATCAAACAAATAATAAGAAAGTGAAGATTGAAGAGTGAAGATTGAAGATTCAAGAATTAAGATTAATCAATAAATTTTTTTTTCTCCTTCTTCTCTTTCTTATACTTTTTATTATGGATTTTTCTTGAGAATTTTTGGGTATTAATAACACTATGTTAGGCTAAAATTTTCTTTGTTAGGGATTAATAATCCGAACATGATCTAGGCTTTCTATTTAATATACTCAATAGTTTTTGCATATTGTGTTTATTATTCTTAATGCTTGGTATTGCTTGGCCACCAATAACATGAATTTAATTGGAATTATGCATTGAGAGATGATAATTCTAATAGACCTATAAACACAAGTTTAACTTAACTCAAAACTAGAGATAGATTGTGTTGATTAAATTCCCTTTTGAGTTGTGATTCATAATTCATGATTTTAATATTTAGGTGTTTGGATTGCAATGTGAGTTGGGTCTTTATTATCTTGATTGATAATTGTGAATGTAAATTAATTGATGCTTAAGAGACATTAATTAATGCTTTAGAAAAATAGGAAATTTCATCATATGGCCCAATCAACGCCAACTATTTCGTTTGTGACTGGCTGCTTTTTCTTCTCACTTTTGTTTTCTTTGCTTTCATTTATAGCCTGTTTTTGATACATTTTTGAAAGTTTTGGCACAACTTCAGTGTTTGTCGCTTTTTTTTCGTTCTTTTTTTAATTTTTTCTATAATTCTTTTTTTTTTACTTACTTATTATTCTTGAAGTCATCTTTAATTTAACTTTATTGTATGTATTTATTTTATTTGTATATTTTAAATAATTTAATTTTATATTCTAAATAATTTTTTTTATTAATTTTGAAACTTACTATTATTTAGAATATAAAAATTAATCTAATTAAAAAAA
>CATIWM010074729.1:0-18738 GCA_949671775.1 Mallotus repandus
TTTGGATTCTCTGCATTTTGCAAATTGCTCCAAAATGGATAATAAGGCATATGCTCAATTGTTATTTCAACTTATGGCAACCAAGGTAAGACCAAGTTGTCATTTTATCAATCTTTTTAATTTCTCTTCTCCTCTCTATAAAATTTCTGTTGGGGAACTGGATTTGTGCTTGTTTACACTTCAATGTTCAAACCCAATAAGCATTTGCAAATGTGTTAGACTAACAGCTTAAGCTTATAAGTTGATTGATTAATCATTAGACAGTAATGTTTTCTTTTTTTGTGGTACAGAGTTTAAGGGGTGGAGCTGAATCTAGAATTCTTTATACAGGAAATGAAATCCCTTACTGGTTTCCTGAAAAAAGTACGGGACCTTCAGTAACCACACAAATGCCATTGAATTGGCATCAACTAAAAGGTATTGCTGTCTGTGTTGTCTTTGCGATAGAGGAGCCACCAACCCCGAGGTCGTTAAAGTTCATTTCCCCAAGTGACTATTGGATTCGATGCAAGTGCTATGTTACTAAAGCTGATGATAGCTCTGAAGACAAAGACATCATCTGGGATTGGCGATGGTTTGAAGTTGATCTTCATTTAGTGAAGTCAGATCATGTGCTCATATGGTCTCAACCCTTTGTCAAACCGAAGCAAGGTAGTTCAGTTCTCCATGCGGAAGATTGGTTCAACAGATATTCTGGCAAAGAGGCTTGTTTTGAATTCTACTTTGAAGGTTATTCTCAACTTCTAAAGAATGAAACATGCACGGTGAAGAAATGTGGAGTTCTATTGTATGATGATGAAACTTTAGTCAACAAACATCTCGCTTCCTACGAGGAGAAAGATGATGAACCACAACCAAAGCGATCCAAATTATTCACACATGTGAAAGTGTAATTGTATAAAGGGAATAATAGATTTAATGTTTCACGTTCAACCGTTCAGGTAAAGAGTTTCGGCACAAATGTCAGAAAGGCCACTCATGAGTACACTGCTGAAAAACAATACAAACTAAGTCCGAATCTACATATCATACCTGCTAACTTGCACTTCCTCTCGGAATCAGCATTTGGTGATGGGTCAATCACGTTTGATAAGCCAAGCAATGCAGTACAAATCAGTAAGGCCAGGTACCCATCAAAGTGAGTATATATATATATATATATGTGTGTGTGCGCTTTCATGGCAGCAATAGGATCACGGAATCTGACTCAAATGCAGCAATCTGCTCATGAACATTTTAGCGGGGCAGCACCCTCTTTTACCATCTTGGAGCGTTTGAATGTATGTGTTTTGTTTTCATATTCACGTGCATTTAAGAGAAAAATTGTCATAATGAAACCACTTCTGCTTTCTTGGATATGCTCAGTCTAGGAATATATTCTATGGGGTGAAATTTAAGAGACTATGTACCTTGAATGTACTTTTTAATGGGTCGCCTCATATTCTTCGAGATCATCAAAAATTCCCTAGATCTTGAATGGTTTTGTCACCACAATCTAAACTATTATAAACTTTATTTCTTCCTTTAGCCTTTATTATACATCCCATATAGGCAACTCTGCTGCAAATTAACTCTAAACACGGTGTTTAAAGGCAAAGGGATTTTAATGCTCATCAGTGAACTTTGATCTTTTCTTCGTTTTAAGCTTGTTGAGTGTAGGATGATACTTTGACTGTCACAATGACAAAGAAAAGTTTTCTTGAGTGAATCCAAAAGTGAAGTTCGTGTGAAGCATCCAACTTCTATGATTCCAAGATGTTTTTATGTATTTTGTCTTGATATGGCATGTAGTTTGCTTTTTAAGCATGTTAAACAACTTTTTTGTAAGCCAATGCACGTAGCTTGGAATGATTTTTTTTTTATGCTTTTTATTTGCCTGTGCTAGTTGCCAATCATATTTTATCATTAACTAAGTTGTATAAATACCTAGATTTATTAATGAAATAAAGTGTGAGTTAAAGAGGGAGATGAGTAGAGTTTAGTGGAAGTTTTTCTGCAGTCCCCTATTTTAGTTTGCTCTCTCCCTCTGCTCAACAATTGGAATTAGAGCTATCTATTCTTAAGGGCCTATGAAAATTAAGTCAGAGTTGAGAGCTAGGAGGCGTGAAAATGAAGAAGAAAAAAAAAAGGTGTTTAAAGCTGTTACTTCTAGTGCAGTCTCATTAAACCTTTTTCTTTTCATTTCCCTTCACCTCCATCTTTGAGAAGAAGAAAATCATTTTGTGTGAACTGTATTTTTGTTTCTTACGAGATAACATTGTGTTATGTGTTCTGTGAGTTCTAACACTGTTCTGTAAAACAAAAATTTGTTCTGTCTCTTTTCCTTTCCATTTTTTGAACTTATTTCTCATGTTGTCTCATGTTTTATGTATTTTTAAACATGACTGCTAAGAAATTTATTTCTACACATGAACTTTTGAGAAAAAGTTTATTGAAGTGGACTAACCAGTCAATATTCTGAAGTGAAACATCACCTTTTTTTTTTCTCATGTTGTATATGAGTAGCCTGAAGAGCTCACTCTGTTTTAAATATGAAGTTTTGAAAAAAAAAATATTGTTGAAATAGGCCAAACAAGTCTATAAACTACAACAACAAAAAAAAAAATCATTTTTGTTTCCTCATGTTTTGTGTATGAGTAGTGCCAGAGCTAACTCTATTTTAAACGTGATTTTTAAGGTCCATGAGAAGAAAAATGTATTTTAAAGAAGATCAATATGTCTATAAATTGAATTAGACCAAACATGTCCTTAAACTGAGGAAGACTAACTATGTCTAAAATTAAGTTAGACCAAACATGTCTTTAAAAAAAAAAAAGTTAGACTAACATGTCTATAAAGTGAAATTCAAATGAAAAAAAGTCATTTTGAAAATGGACCTTAGAAAGTCTAAGTAAAAACTGTTAAAATCTTTTTTGAAGTTGAGTATCATGTTCTCACTTTATTGATTCTGAAATATTTAGCTCCATGTTTCTAAGTTTTCAACTTCATTCAAAAATGAGAAGCACAAATTCTCAAATTTTCAACTCTGTGATGAAGTGCAGTTTCACAAGTGGTGAAGTTTTTATGTTGCGAAGTTTAACTGTCTTCAAGTCTCACATATGATCTTAGTTTTCACACGCTAAAAACTATCCTTGTGAATTCTTTATTTGCTATTTTAACAATTTGTATCAACATTTCATGTGGTGAAGTTAAAGCGTCTTCAAGCCCCACATATGGTTCAAGATTTTCCAAGTGAAGTTCATTTCCACTTATAGTTTTGAAGTTTAGTGAAGTTCAATTTTACATGTGGTAAAGAATAGCTCACTTACAGTAGTGAAGCTTAGTTCTACGGCGGTTAATACTAGTTTCATAAATAATGAATTACTGTCTTCTAGTTTTACTCGTGGTGAAGTACAAGCTTAACTTCTAGTTTTTGCATGTGGTTAAGTGCTATCATCTTATTTCATATGTAGTGACTACGCAGTTTATTTATTTTTTCTTAATGTGACATGTAGTTTGCTTCCTTAAAGCTAAGTAATTAAATTTATCTTGAGGAATATGGTGAATTTTATTCATATATTTCATTCATTCATGTACAAAGTAATATATACATGTATACCTATATATATATATATATATATATTATGAATTACTCCTTATAATTAAGTTATACAACTATGTAATTACATTAATCATAATATCATATAATCAGCCAACTATAATAATCTTAATTTAGGAAGGTATATTTATAGCTAATATTTCAACACTCCCCTTCAAGTTAGTGCATAGATGTCATACTTGTCCAACCTGTCTGAAAACTTGGTGAGTACTTTTACAATATAAGAATGTCAGACTAACTAATCTTATGATTGAATCTTAGGCAATTCTATAAGTTTTTCATCCAATTTCTCCTTGATGAAGAATATTTCCACTTTAACATGTTTTGTGCGATCATATTGTACTGGATTATGAACAAAGTCATGCTCCTTATCATCACAAAATAGTCAAATTGGTTTCTAGATGGATAGCCCAAATTATGTAAAAGGAGTTTTAGCCACAATGCCTCTTAAAGTCTTAGTGTCATATCTTTGAAGTCAACTTATACACTTGAGCGAGCAACAATATTATGTTTCTTACTTCTCCATGTTACAAGATTACCTCCTATAAAGGTAACGTAATCAAAGATAGATCGTCTGTTATCCATAGAACTAGTCTAGTTAGTATCAGTATATATGGTTTGGTAACCTCAGTTTTAGTGAATAAAATTTCTTTTCCATGAGTACTCTTTATACACCTCAAAATATGCATGACTATGTTCATATGTTGCTCTCACACCCTTGCTCTAGAATTTACTAATAATAATAATAATAATAATAAAGATTAAAAGGGGTACGTGGCACATTGGGTAAGATAGTTTTTTGAAAAAGGTAGTAGAAGGGAGGGGTGTCAACATTAGAGGCTGCACAAAAAAAAAAAAAAAAAAAAGCTCCATGTCTTCTCCTTTAAGCCATTAAAGCAACATCACATGTTCTTCAAAACCTATAAACCCATTTCATTTCTTCACAATTTTCTCTCAACAAATCCATTTTCCCAAAACAAAAACTCTTCATGGTTAGCAAGCAAAGATTTCAGAATTCTTTCTAACAAGTTGTGAGAGGATTAGCACAACCTATTTCTAATTCAAGAAGAAAAGAAGCTTTAGAATTGAGAGACATCAAAGATTTATGTTTTGAAGAGAAATTTGAGTCAAGTTATACAAGCTAGAGGAATATGAAATCTCATTCTAAAAGCTGATATCAAGGGGAGAACTATGGAGTAATCAAGATGCTCTCACAATCAAAATTCGAGCAAGTAAGTTTTTTAGGCAGTAAACTGATTATAAGTTGAAAGTTAGATGATTAAAAAGTGGTTCTTAGATGGTTTTTGAGTTCAACATGAGCTAAACTCATGATTAGGTAAGTTAAGAATTTAAGGAAGTCTTGATTCTATAATCATGAACAAGTAATGAATTGGTTAGAAACTTGATTACATGTTGAATTAAAGTTGATTTTGGATTGGTTATGAATTCAAATTAGGCATAATTTGTAGATTTCATTTTTTAAACATGAGAATCATGGAATTTGTGATTGTGATGAGCCTTAGAAAGGTGGAAACTTTGTTAGGATTGCAAGTTGAAATTTCGGAACTGTTTTCTATAATTTTAAAGCTTTGGTATTTTATTTATATCTTGAGCTATAAAACTCCAAATTAGGTGTGATTTGATTCTATGAAAACTTTGAAGAGTCTTCTTTAACTTTTTAGTTTTGAGTTAGAGCTGATTTTTACTGTATGAAGGTCGAGAGAAGCTATAATTTTTAATACTCAATCTGTCAAAGTAAATGAGCTGATTGTGATTCGGCCTTTATAAATTTCTTTGTAGTTATCCAATTAGGTCAAAATTTTACAGTATATACTAGACAAATAAAAATAACTCTGTATAAAATTTGAGCACCAAATTCTATTTCTACAATTCCCAAAAAAATTTTGAAGTTACCCCTAAAATCTGCCATAACAGAATAAGGGAGATAAGAGCTGAAAATTCAGTTTGAATCAGCATGAGAAAATGTATATCAAATAGCTTGAATAGAATTTTATTAGTGAGATTAGAATCTCATTTTATCATTCTTAAATGTCTCTATAGGAGTCACATCCAGCTACAATGGTAGGAAATAGACTGGGTTCATCTGATTAGTCTTTTGTGTCAACAAATCCAGGTGAGTGGATAGTGGTATAACATCATAGTTTTAAATCTATTATATATATGTTTGAGAAATGATTTTTATTCAAACTCTCTTTCACATGGTGGTTGCAAAAGTTTATTTTCCAGTAACTTGGGAACATATAATGTTACTTTGATTTTTGTGTTATTATATGAGAAATGAGTTTAAATGATGTTTGGATAAATGATATGCACTCAGTTATGTTGCCTATGAAATCACACCTTGAATGTCGGGTGCAAAATAGATAACATACTATCACCCTTTAAGGGTATTGTCTCTGCGCATGCGTATGACGAGGATTTTGCACCTTGGGCTACGAGGTGAGATATTCAGCGCCCAGAGTTGCTAGGGATTTATAGGACACAACTATGAGTGTATACAAGTTTATGTTTTGACTATGCTTTACTTGGTTCTGATTTAAGCTCTCGATAGGATTGAGTATTGTGATGGAAATGCTCGAAAGAGCTAGTTGATGATTTTAGTGACATTTTATGTATTCAGAACATGATTTAAGAATGAGTTTGTGAATTGATTTGCCATAAAGTTTGCTTGATGAACTCATCATTATTTTCGGTGTATTTATCATGATTCAAGTTGTTTAAATGATTTGGGTTTGAGTTTTATACGAAACATTTTAATTCTTAATATGTGAGATAATAACTAATTGTATGTTCCCCTTTGTTATACTTTTATCCTCTCATTGAGTATTCGTACTCATTCCCTCCATTTTATTATTTTTTAGACTCTTTTTGTGGACTAATAGATCATTGTGAGCACTTATCAACTTTAGTGGAGGTTGAGCCAACGAACTCCGGTTGTTTTTGGATAATTTTGTTTAAAGAAGCCTTAAAGGCTATTGTGCAGTTAAAAAAATAGTTACTCTTAACTATATTTGGTGCACAGTAAGTCTTGTAATGATACTTAGTGGCATTTTATTTATAATGATCTTGGTGGTTCCAAAAGTTTTAGATTATAGTCATACTCATCCTTGTGATAGAGGATGAGGTGTGACATTTGTTGGTATCAGAGAATAGGTTATGATGCCTAGGTTTGATGGATTCTATAGGATTTAGAAATATTAAATTATTTTGTGGATATTGGTTGATGAACCAATACTTTAGTGATACAAATTATTTAAGTTATTTGATCTTGGATTTTAGGAAGATGTCAAGAACTAGAGGTAGAAGCATAGGTAGAGGTCTTGGTTTACAAGTCGATAAAATTTATAGCTAATAATGAGTCTATTGGAATTGTGTGTTTATTAGGTATGGAATTTATAATTAGTAGAATCATATCTTGATTTATTCCACCTTGTGATACAAAGATGATATATGTGATAAAAAAATTAAGGTGTAGGTAAAGATAATCTATTATAATATGTCCTATGAGAATGGAAACTATGAATTATGATGGGATATAAGGATTTGGGATTTAAATATATCGTTGATGGACATTATAGGTGTTAACAAATTTATTGAAACTTTTCATGTTTAATAGTAGATGGAATTTATATTCATTAGTATAATAGAGTGATTTATTCCATTTTATTATATAAGAGTTGAATTATAATAATGATTGAGACCCTACTATAGGTGAACTAATGGAATGATGTTTTATAAGAATTTACATAAGCAATCCAGGGAGATTTGTTCCGCTTAGGAAAGAGCATAGACAAGGAAGGTTGGATGAAAAAGTGAAATGTGGAGGTAAGTTGAACTTATTATTTAGTTTGACTGAGCGATGATATAACAATGACAGTGTGGAATAAGTATAAATCATAGAAAATTTAGCAGTGAAAGGGGCAGTTATATGGTGATATGTACATAACTCATAAATTATATGATATAGTTGTATGGTGGAATAATAGTTACAAAAGTAAATGTGAATCACAGGAATTTAGTGAGTAAGAAGGATTGTTATATGGTGGTATGTGCAAAATTCATAAATTATATGAGGTATAAATACACAAGATAAGTGAAGATAGAAAATAAAAGTTGGAATTAAAACCTTAACTAAAGTTGCTTTAGCCTAAGAAAACCAAAGGCCTAGTTATAAGAAAAGCTGACCAAAGGAATTAATTGTTTAAATTATTAAGGAATGAGTATATATTTTCGAGGTGGAGTGAAAACCTCAAGTTCAAGATAAACGTGCATCATATAAATGATATTAGTTACCTTGAGGATGTTAAGCTTAACATACAAATCGAATAATACATCAGAATCGTGATATGTAAGCATGATAGATAAATCTTCTATTGGATTTAAAATTGATGATGAATTATATAAGTATGAAAAAGGGAAACTCAAATGATAAATAATATCCTGATGTTAATATTTATGATAATAAATAATGAGTATAAGTTTGACGGTTTTGTTGATAATAGGAAACATTAAAACCTTGTGGTTATTAGATGGTGAATTAATAATCTAGCAAATTAAAACTTGTGATATATATTGAAATTCTATTATAAGATTTGGATGATTGGTGGATGTAAGTATAGTTGTGAAACAAATGTTAAATGTGCCATGGTGCATAGGAATATGATCATTGGGATGAATAAACAAGAAAATTAATAAAGTATACAGTGGCAAGAAGAGCTGTGAGAAGAGGCTATTAGTTATGATGATTGAAAAATATGGAGTTTAAGGAAAATAGGTGATTATAAAAATAAGAAAGAGAAGAGATAATAATAATGCTTAACTATAAGCTCAAAGTTTGAGAAGCAGGTTTAATTTATCTTAAGGTATAGAAGCAAAATTTGTGGTGATTGTTATTAATAAATAGTATAAGTTGACTTATGCTTAAGCATATTAGCTAGTTGATGGTGATCGATAATGATGACAAAAGAAAGAAAGAGAAAAGAATGATAATATTATTTAAAGTGTGAACTTGAGGCTCTAGTAAGAAGTTTGATTTATTTTATGGTATGTTAGTTAGTTTTGTAGTAACTATTGTTAATGAAAAATATGTTGTTGATTAAGAAATAAATGAAAAAAAATTTTGAAACTGTGTAGTGACATGAAGAGTTGTGAGAAAGATTTTGGCTATAATAAGTTCTGAAGTTATGATAAGGTGATTCATTTGGTTAAGGTACTATGATAAGTACCCATCGAATTTCGAGGATGAAATTTCTTAAGAGGGAGAGAATTGTCACACCCTTGCTCTAAAATTTACTAATAATAATAATAATAATAATAATAATAACAATAAAGATTAAAAGGGGTATGTGGCACATTGGGTAAGATAGTTTTTAGAAGAAGGTAGTAGAAGGGAGAGGTGTCAACAATAGAGGCTGCATAAAAAAAAAATTCTCCATGTCTTCTCCTTTAAGCCATTAAAGCAACATCACATGTTCTTCAAAACCTATAAACCCATTTCATTTCTTCACAATTTTCTCTCAACAAATCCATTTTCCCAAAACAAAAACTCTTCATGGTTAGCCAGCAAAGATTTCAGAATTCTTTCTAACAAGTTGTGAGAGGATTAGCACAGCTTATTTCTAATTCAAGAAGAAAAGAAGCTGTAGAATTAAGAGACATCAAAGATTTACGTTTTGAAGAGAAATTTGAGTCAAGTTATACAAGCTAGAGGAATATGAAATCTCATTCTAAAAACTGATATCAAGGGGAGAACTATGGAGTAATCAAGATCCTCTCACAATCACAATTTGACCAAGTAATTTTTCTAGGCAATAAACTGATCATAAGTTGAAAGTTAGATGATTTAAAGTGGTTCTTAGATGGGTTTTGAGTTCAACATGAGCTAAACTAATGATTAGGTAAGTTAAGAATTTAAGGAAGTCTTGATTTTATAATCATGAACACGTAATGAATTGGTTAGAAACTTGATTACATGTTGAATTAAAGTTGATTTTGGAATTGGGTATGAATTAAAATTAGGAAAAAATTTTAGATTTGATTTTTTAAACATTAGAATCATGGAATTTGTGATTGTGATGAGCAATAGAAAGGTGGAAACTTTGTTAGGATTGCAATATGAAATTTCAGGACTGTTTTATAGAATTTTAAAGTTTCGGTATTTTATTTATATCTTGAGCTATAAAACTCCAAATTAGGTGTCATTTGATTTTATGAAAACTTTTAAGAGTCTTATATAACTTTTTACTTTTAAATTAGAGCTGATTTTTACTTTATGAAGGTCGATCGAAGCCATACTTTTTAATGCTCAATCTGTCAGAGGAAATGAGCTGATTTTGATTCGGCCTTTATAAATTTCTTTGTAGTTATCCAATTAGGTTGAAATTTTTACATCATATACTAGACAAATAAAAATAACTCTTTATAAAATTTGAGCACCAAATTCTATTTCTACAATTCCTAGAAAATTTTTGAAGTTACCCCTGAAATCTGCCATAATAGAGTTAGGGAGATAAGAGCTGAAAATTCAGTTTGCATCAGCATGAGAAAATGTATATCAAATAGGTTGAGTAGAATTTTATTAGTGAGCTTAGAATCTCATTTTATCATTTCTTAAATTTCTATATAGGAGTCGCATCCAGCTACAATGGTAGGAAATAGACCGGGTTCATCTAATTAGTCTTTTGTGTCAACAAATCCAGGTGAGTGGATGGTAGTATAACATCGTAGTTTTAAATCTATTATATATATGTTTGAGAAATGATTTTTATTCAAACTCTCTTTTACATGGTGGTTGTAAGAGTTTATTTTTCTAGTAACTTGGGAACATATAATGTTACTTTGATTTTTGTGCTATTATATAAGAAATGAGTTTAAATGATGTTTGGATAAATGATATGCACTCAGTGATGTTTCCTATGAAATCACACCTTGAATGTCGGGTGCAAAATAGATAACATACTGTCACCCTTTAAGGGTATTGTCTCTGTGCATGCGTATGATGAGGATTTTGCAACTTGGGCTGCGAGGTGAGACATTCAATGCCCAGAGTTGCTAGGGATTTTAGGACACAACTATGAGTGTATACAAGTTTATGTTTTGAATATGCTTTACTTACTTTTGATTTAAACTATCGATAAGATTGAGTATTGTGATGGAATGCTCGGAAGAGCTAGTTGACGATTTTAATGACATTCTATGTATTCAGAACATGATTTAAGGATGAGTTTGTAAATTGATTTCCCATAAAGTTTGAACTCATCATTGTTTTTGTTGTATGTATCATGATTCAAGTTGTTTGAATGATTTGGGTTTGATTTTCATACGAAACATTTTCATTCTTAATGTGTGAGATAATAACTGAATGTATGTTCCCCTTTGTTATACTTTTATCCTCTCACTGAGTATTCGTACTCATTCCCTCCATTTTATCATTTTTCAGACTCTTTTTGTGGATTGATAAATCATTGTGAGCACTTATCAGCTTTAGTGGAGGTTGAGCCAACGAACTCCAGTTGTGTTTGGATAATTTTGTTTAGAGAAGCCTTAAAGGCTATTGTGCAATTAAAGAAATAGTTACTCTTAACTGTATTTGGTGCACAGTAAGTCTTGTAATGATACTTAGTAGTATTTTGTTTATAGTGATCTTGGTGGTTCCAAAAATTTTAGTTTGTAGTCATACTCACCCTTGCGATAGAGGATGAGGTATGACATGGAGAACAAGACTCTTTCCAAGAAACATATCATCAGTGGTGAAATCAGCTTCTTTTTTTTTTTATGGATATAGATCTGCTTTTAGTTTTCAACAATTTACGTCCAAGGTTCTTTTTGTCCTAGTCTCTATTTTTTTTTTTTTAATTTACTGAGCATGTGGTGTGTTTGTTTTTTGGAAGATTTTTGCCTATTCATTGCTTATTAACTAGAAGTAAATACAATCAGAACAAACAAATTTTTTTCTTCATAAAATGTCAGTATTGATAAGAAGATATGCTATGGTGTTGCTTGTATATGTTGTTTTCTTGCCCCATGTCTCTTTGATGAAGATTTAAAAAAGCAAAAGGCCAAAATAAAACAATTGAATTGAAATCGAGGTGGTGCATGTCATTAAGCCAAGATCTGACGAAAGTGGTACCTCGATGGGTCAAGAATTTGAAACAACATGAAGTAAAGAATTTAAAATATATATATAGCAATCAGTCAAATATTTTTCATCGACCATCGACGTTAGTAATTGTCACATCATTTATTGAACAAGTTATCCCTCCTTCAAGTGATGGAGTTATGGCAGTGCTATTTCTCCCCAAAATGAATGCTGGCTGTTTCGGACTCGGAAGAGTTGTTTCACCATTCAACATCAGAACAATAGTCGGCATGTTGGGTCGATCTGTTGCATGTTCTTGCACACACAAAAGTCCAATCTGAACACATCTAACTACTACGTCAGCATTAACAGATGATGCTGAATCTTTCAGAGATGAATCAACTATGTCCCAGACTCTGTCTTCTTGCCATAAATCCCAAACCTATACAATTCATAGCACCAATTCCAATAAATAAAATACTTATCTTGAATGGTTGTGATATTAAGCTCATTTTTTTTATCACTTACCATTCCAATCAAATTCAAAGAAAGATCATTTGGACAACAAGTGCTGCACTTTTTTCCGCTTATCATCTCCAACATTATAATTCCAAAACTGAAGACATCTGATTTGACTGAAAATTTTCCAAAGACTACATATTCTGGTGCCATGTAACCACTGCATAACAGACATCAAAATTTTTAAAAAAAAAAAAAAAACTTTAGTGTTAGCAAAGAGGCATTATTTTGTTTGTTGATTCAAGTGGCAAGAAAATGGATTCTCTTAAGTATGGTTTTGAGTTGAGATTTTGTCCCTTTGTGGAATCCATCAGGCATATACTTAATAATAGTTGGAGTTCTACTGGGTGTGTATTGGCAGGCAATACTTACTATGTTCCAACAACTCGGTTAGTGTTGTCTTGAGCTTCTTCCCCTTCGAATATTCTAGCCATCCCAAAATCAGAAATTTTTGGATTCATATCAGAATCTAATAGTATATTGCTAGTTTTTAAATCTCTGTGGATAATTTTTAATCTTGAATCATGGTGAAGATACAAGATTCCTCGAGCAATTCCTACTATAATATCAAAGCGTTTTCTCCAATCCAGAATTGCACTTCTTGTATGATCTACAACAAGATATTTGTTAATTGAACATCGCATTAATGTCTGTAAGTGTTCTTGAAAAAGAAAGTGAAAAAAAATGGAGAAATGAATGTCTTACCAAAAATAAAACAGTCCAAGCTTTTGTTAGGCAAGTACTCATAAATTAACATTTGTTCTTCTCCCTGAATGCAATATCCTATCAGTTTCACAAGATTCCTATGTTGAAGCTTCGCAATCAGCACGGATTCAGTTTTGAATTCTGCTATTCCCTGTCTTGAACTGTTGGATAATCTCTTTACAGCAATCTCTTGTCCATCGTGTAGCTGACCCTGAAACAAAATGTCTCAGTTTTTAATCTAAATCTCAAATTAGTTATTGCTCAGAACCATCAAGCTCAAAACTGTTGCTCACTACCTTATACACTGTGCCAAAACCACCTTGTCCGAGTTTGTTAGCTGGATTAAAATTGTTAGTAGCAGCAAATATGGTGCGCAGATCGAAAATTGGTAAATCTGTTGTTTGATTTTCCTTCTTCTTGTTCACTGTCCTCGACAAAAAGGCCAGAATTATTAGTATACATTTGGTTAATCCGGAGAATTACAAGTATTTCAGATGCTACAACATCTTATTTTTCTTTACCGTTAGTTTTCCTCTTCTTCCTTTGCCACCGATAGACAAATAAGGTAATGCTGAACACAGCAAGAACAGACACTGTAACGGCCAAGAGCACGCCCTTCTTCTTTAAAAAACCCCGTTTCTTCTTAGCGTATTCAGCTGCATATATAGGCCAAGAACATGAAATAAGAGCATAAGCATCGATTTCTTTTGTATGTAGCATTCAAGATTCAAGAATGATGGTGATGCAAGACCATAGTACCTAACACTACTGCATCAACACGAACATACATATCTCTTCCCTCTGAAAACTGGGTAGTGTCCATTAATTCACCATACCATGTCATGCAGCCAACTCCTTTCCTATCTATGTCTAGGTTTGCAAATGCTTTACAAGAACAATTTCTTAAGCACAGCTGTTCACATTCTGTAACACTTAAACTCCTGTTCATCAATGCTGCTATTGAAGTATCAGAAATTTTCACTCTCTCAATCTTAACGAACCCTTCTCCGTTTCTACACATTGAAGTCTCAGGAATTTTCCTGATGCACCCAGCAGAACCGTCTCTGAGATACCAATTCGCCAAGGACTTGGGCTGGTAGCCTGGCAAGCACATGCATTCCAGACTATCAACGTTGTTAGGATTCAATATGCTGTATGCGCCACAGTGTCCATACTTGTACCTTGGCTCTGACCGAGATTCCCTCCATTGAAGAGAACTATTGTCCCAAGTAAGCCGCTGCATAAACCCATTACTGCTAATTATAACTCTTGAAAGAATACCTGTAAGGAAAATGTAGTATATCTCATCGTGATTGTAAACAGAAACACCCGAATAGCCTGGTGTTGGCTCAGGATCCCAGGGCCATGGTTCGCTTCTCCAATACTTGGTTAAATCCTTGTCCAAAAGGAAATATTGAGGACATCCTGTAGGGTCAAGCTTGTACAACCAGTCCCCAGTTCCTGGATCATCCGTTGATCTCCATGATGTTAAGATCCTGTTTAAGCCAATTCTTCTGTCTAATCCAAGTTTCATATCTGGAAGCATTGTATCTGTTGGATAATCAAAGCTTTGCCAAACAATTCTTTTGCTCTCATTTTGGACTAGAATAAGATTTCCTGAATCTAAAAGCTGAGCTACACAACAAGCTTCCGTACTTGCAACCATTGAGACATTAGTAGACCAGAGAGGAGATTCTTGAATTTGATCATTAGCATGGAGCACAAGGTTTCCTACCGAGTTAATGAAGAGGAATCCTGCAGCAGAACCAGGAATTGGATCCTCCCGATTTGCAACCCACACCACAGTTTTTCTTGGTAGCTTGTTGTACCAGATGCCAAGATATTTATTGCTAGATTTGCCTGGTCTGAAAAATCCTAAGGCAAAACTTTCATTTCTTGAGAATACAACATTTTTGTCTGTAATGGATTCATTCATGTTTATTATGTCAGTTGAGATACAAAACGGGAAGAGCAGGAATAGAGGCAAAAAGTCCAGGAGCATTTTCGTGGAAGCGAGAAGAAATTTATTTTGATTTTGAAATGAATGACGATTACCGGGATCAATTTTGAGTTTTTTTTTTTTCCAACTTTCTTGAGATATGGCATTTCCAGGAAATAAGCACACACAGCAAGCTTTGACACGGCATGTACTAAAAAAGTTGTTAGACTCTGATTTCTTTTTTCCTTTGATTTTTTTTTTTTATTTTTCAGGTGGGAAAATAAAATTTTTGTTCTGTTGAAGATTTTAAGCCTCGTAGAATGGTTTTGCAGTCTTGTTTGGTTGTTGCATTGACTTTAAAGGTTTAGTGTAATTTCTTTACCATCTAATTAGCTATCGATCAACATCATGCCTTTGTGGAACGGAAAATTCAATGCATGCTTTGGAAATTTATGCTAGCGAGTGTAGTGTTGCTTTGAAAATTCACAAGAAATGCAAGTTTTCATAGGAAACTATTAACATGGACTCAGCAAGTTTTACTGTGGAGAAAAATGACTACTGGAATGCTACATGATGCAGGACACGGGGCGTAAAAGTGAATCACTGCTGCATTTGATCAGACATTATTTTAAAAAAATGAAAATAAGTGATGAAGAAGGGTATATGGAATGTCAAAAAAAGTGGGGAGGAATACAAAAGGGAAGAGAGTAAATGGTCTGGTTTAGGCCTGGAGAACAAGACTCTTGCCAAGAATCATGTCGTCAGTGGTGAAATCAGCCTCTTTCCTGAATGTTCCCTTGCCAAAATCTAGGTTGAAAGAATCTGCAAGCCCTTCCACCAGGTCAAATTCAGGTTCCCACCCAAGAACATGCTTTGCTTTGTCGATTGATGCAAAGAAATGCTGCATTACATGGCAGAAGTGATGATCCCATTGGTAAAGGTAATCTTATATGAAAATCAAATTCATCGCAATCTTCACAATTTGAATAGGGAAGGTTTATTTATTACTTTCTTCACAACTGAAATGGAAACTACTCAGTGTCCATAATTCAACTAATGTCATGGAGATTCTATCAGCATTTACCTGGTCACGGAATGGGAACGCCTTCTTTTTCCCGAAGTCAAACTCTTTGGGGTTATAATGAACAATCTCAGGTTCAGGAAACCCACCAGCCTGAAGAGAGGGAATAAAAGAGATTAACGCCGACAAATTACTTTAGATGTATTCCACCAATATGTTCCAATCAATTAAGCTTTAACCCGAACTAGCTGGGGATAAAGCAACATATTGTTCACAATTACCTTTGCACATGCCTTTGCTAATCCAACAAAAGTTACATACTTTTCTCCAGAAATGTTGAATACTTGCTTGCTGGCTTTTTCATTACTAAGAACATGAACAAAGGCCTTTGCCAAATCCTGGTAATGTTGAACCATCAAACATTAGAAATTATTGTATAGTAAAACATGGAAATGATTAAGGTAAGTATAACCAATTCATGCATTTACTGCTGAAATGCTTCCATACCACCAGAAAAATATAGTATATTCTTTCACAAAATGGGTAGCTGCATAAGTAAAAGCAAAATGATGCTTGCTTCTGAAAATATTTACTTAGTGAAACTAATAATGCCTGATGGAATATATAATTCACTAACCTTTACATGACCAAGTTGAGTTATTTGCATTCCTGAGTTGGGAATTGGAATCGGGCGACCTGCTTTCAGCCGATGAAAGAACCACTCTTCAACAGGGTTGTAGTTCAGGGGTCCATAAATATACACAGGCCTTATAGAAGTCCAGTTAACACCACTTGATTCTAGCAAGCTCTCAGTCTCAAGCTTTCCCTTATGCCTGCTCTTTGGATCAACTGCATCTTTCTGTGAACAGAAAACAACTAATTAGAAGAAATATATACAATTGAATTCCAACAAAAGACATAGTTTTTCAGTGTTCAGTCAGCAGAGTAACTTCTGAGACAGGCCAAAATACACAAGGCAAGTCTTAGGTTATTTACATCACCAAACAAAGGCATGAATCAAAGATTTGTTCAGATGCACTTGACTACCACTAAGGGCTTGAAAGTAAACAATACTTTCATGTTTTGTTTAACAAACAACAGGATAAAATAACATTTCAATCAAAGTTACAGAATTTCATGCATTGTATTTCTTTTTATTCTCTAGTAAATTCAGAATATCACTCGTCATTCTGACAATGACATGAAACCTACCTCAGAGTGTGGTAAAAGATCAGATTTGAGATAAACTCCAGCAGAAGAGCAGTATATGAACCTGAGACATAGCAGAAATTTAGATTGCCAAAGCTGTAGTTGAAGAACAGTGAGAGGCATAATTTCAGTCATAAGCAATGCCATTGTAATAATCTTAGTTCTGCAATATGATCAATTTTTGAGAGTTCCAATAAGGATAAAACTGCGGCCACGAAATTTGCATGTGAAATGATTAGATAATTTGGAGATTTCTATATTTGAGAAATTTAGTAGCTCAATTGTAACCAGAATCAAACTTGAAAAAAGAAGTGTGTTAAGACAAAAAGACTAACTAAACAAAATGTAGACAATATCATCAGTAGAACGTTTAGAACTTACTGTTCTAGATTTGGTAGAGCGTCCAATATTGGGACAACTTCATCAGCTTCACGTCCTGAAAATATGAACAGAAGAATGAAAAAGAAATTCAGTATTTTGGATTAGATAAAGCTAATCAACAAGACATTGCATAGAAACAATCACATTGCATACCATTAATATCATAAACAACATCAAAGCCTTTAGCTGAGAGACTGGATTTCACAAATTCAAAGTCCTTCCTATCTCCTTTCAGATGCAAGACCTAGCAAATCATGTTCAATTGCAAAATTAATCTTCAATTACAAAACAAGAGAAAATTAAAAGAATTCAGGCCATAATAATTATACCTTGGATGAAAAATCAGCATAATCCTGGTCTGATTCACCAGGCAATTGCTGGGTAACTGGTGCTTTACCTCTAGTGAACAAGGTAACCTGTAAAGTTCACAGTAGAAAAATAAAAATTCTTTACTGTTCTTGATATAATTTGATTCATATTTAAAAATTAAAACTTGCAGGAAACAAGAATGCACAATAAACACAAATGGGTATTACCTGATGACCCTCTTCAACAAGAAGTCTAGTTAAAAACACACCAATGAATCTAGTTCCACCCATGATGAGAATATTCTTGGAACTTGACGCTGTCACTTGTAGTGCTCCCTTTGTCTGCCATACCTTCCTTTTAAACTGAATAAAACAAGTAAATATATAAAAAAAAAAAATGAACACTTTTAGCCAATATCTGGTTTTTTAGTTAACTTTCAAGAAAGAATGAAATTGGAGTGATAAAGAAAGACCTGAACTTGGGTGTGGAGTCTTGTGCCATTGAAGTCTGAGAGAGAGGAAGTAAGAAGAGAGAAAGAAGGTTGAGTATGCTGCTGAAGTGTCATCAACTTTGCCATGACTATGCGGCTCTACGTGCTATCCGTTCTGTTTGCCCTTTTTGTTGGTTAAAACAGAAATTTGAAAGATCCTGCTTCCGCCCTCATTCATTTCTTTTATTTTTCTTGGCTCCCTCTAATTCCAAACAGTTAAGATAAGACAATGACCCCACACTCCCTCTCTTTGATTGTATCCACAGCCTCTCATTCACAAAACAACATTTCCACCTCTTCTTTCTATTCCCAACTAAATGGACTGACATAGAAATTTTTCACAAGAATTTTGAGCCAATACCACTACTATCACTATTCACTAGCTAGTAGCTACCCAATAAGCTCATTCTACCAATGGTCAACAAACTCTCAAATAAGATAGATGCCGGAAGAATTTTGTTAGTCTATT
>CATIWM010074739.1:0-21196 GCA_949671775.1 Mallotus repandus
ATGTCTATCTTAATTTTTTTTCTCAACATATTTTTTTTTCTCAATGTTTTCTTTTTCTTCAAACATTATTTCACCATCTTCATTTTTTTTTCAACATTTTATTTTTCTTCAAACGTCTATTTTCTCTCTCACTCTTTCCTAATTAAATTCAATTGCAGTATTTTTTTTTAATTTTTAGAACAAGCAAATTCAATTAAAATGTATCACTTTTTTTTAAAAATTTTTTTCTTCAATTAAACTATTATGAACTAAACATTTTTAATGTTGTATCAACAAACAATAAATAAAAATTTCCCCTTTTATATTCTTAAAGAATAAGGATTTAAGTTTTTTTTATTAATTTAATTAGTTTATTAACATGTCTAGCAAGTTTGTGTTCCTATTTGCTGTTTTTTGTTGAATGCTGTTTTTTTTTTCGTTTGTTGTTTATTATTCTTTTATTAAGGCCATAAATAAACTTTTCACTTTTAATAGTATTAATAATAAAAATAATAATTTTTAAATATATTTCATAATTTTTATTATTTTTTATGTTATTTTTTATTTTTAAAGAAAAACAACAAACTTCAACAAATGGAAACAACTAAAAACAACAATTGAAACAACAGAACAACAAAAATCAATAAAATTTTGCAGTTGTTGATTTTTGTTGAATTTTATTGTTTTTTAATCATTTTTCATTATTAATAATAAAATTAAGGCCATATGTAAAATTTTTACTTTTATTAGTATTAATGCTAAAATAATAGTTTTTTGATATATTTAATATTTTTTTTATTTTTTGTTGTTAGTTTTTAATTTTTATAGTCAACAAAAATAAACAAACAGAAACAATAAAAACAATGAAAAAAATAACTGAAACAACAAAAACAATAAATATCAACTAAATTCAACAAAAGCAACAAAAAAAATGCAATTGTTGATGTTTGTTGATTTTTGTAGCTATTCGTTGTTTTTTTTCATTTTTCATCATTAATAATAAAATTAAGACCATAAATATAATTTTTACTTTTATTAGTATAAATAATAAAAATAATAATTTATTTGATATATTTCATAATTTTTTTATTATTTTTATTGAAAAAATAATTATTGAAGACTATGGGTAATTTTTAGTGTAATTAACTTAATTTTTATATTCTAAATAATAGTAAATTTCAAAATAAAAATTGTTATTTAGAATATAAAATTATATTATTTAAAATACATAAATTAAATAAAATACATACAATCAACTTAAATTAAAAATGACTTCAAAAATAATAAATAGGTAAATAATTACAGAAAAAATAAAAAAATGAAAAAAATAGAAAACACCGATTTAAAGAATGAAAGAACGGAGGAAAAAGTGGGACATAAATGAAAAGTGAAAAACATAATTGAAAGAAACAAAAAGGGACAGACCTCGAATGGAAAGAGGGTGGATCAAATTGTTTACTGATATTCTTACTAAGTTATGATCTATTCAATATTTTTATTTATTACAATCTATTCAATTTTTTATAATATAGTGTTATACTATATATACATTTTTATACAAATTATGATATTTCGTGTAAAAAATTATGAGATATCGTTGTATAACAAAAGGTGTTGCTCTTCAACAATACAATATTGAGGTTGATACCCTTTCAAATTCAACTTTGCCAAAGACAAATAATTTTTAGAAATATGTAATCCATGTGTGGAATGGCTTGAAGGATTAAGGCACCATCCATACTAATTGATGTTGTAGTCCTTTCAATGCTTTGGATCCAATAAGTGTGTCAACTTCAAAAGTCAATTTATTATGATTTGTGCAATTGCTACCTTGTTCAAATGATATAACGAGTTGATGCATGACTTCTTTTCTACACAATACAATGTACCTCTCTCCATCAAACATGTTCCATCTTCTTGTCTTTCCATTAAATAATGGCCTGGGGTTTTTTAAAACACAAAAGGGTGGATGGGAACGACTTTGTCTGTACCCATCGTTTTCGTTTCCACCCTTGTTTTCTTTTTTCCTGTCATTATTTTCAACCATCCATTATGAAGCAACAGAAGTAGCAAAGAAATTGTTTCAGCAAAGGAAAATACATATTTAATTATAAAAATTTCCAACTATTATTATTAAATGTTATTAAATTTATATGCAAAATCAAGTTTAATGTGTTTAATTTAAATACAAAACATATGGATCATTTATAATTTCAACTTTTTAAATTTGTGAAATTATTCATAATTAGACTAAATACCAACAAAATATGTAGAATTTTAAAATGAATATTATGATTTTAAATCTATATTTTTTATAGTACTTAAATGCCCTTTTTCCTATTTTTAGTTTTTTTTTAAATACTCGTAAGATATAATATTAGTTTAAAAAGATATTTGTGGTCAAATAATATATTATTTTAAATTTCAAATTTATACCAAAAATAATATAACAAAATATGTAATTCATTTGAAATAAATGTCATAAAATATTTATTGTGTGATAAAAGTTTAGTTGCAATTGAATTTTATATGAAAATTCATTTGAAATTCAAATGAATTGAATAATGGAATTAAACCAAACACTTTGCAAATATTTTCCAAAAATGTAACCACATTTTGCCCATTAATTTTATTTTAATCATTGTATTATTTCGAATCTCTAATGACAATCTCAGTGGAAAGAATAAAATGTTAAGGGTAAAAATTTGCAATTTTTATGAAAATTATTATCATATAATACAAATATTAATATAAGGTCTGTAAATTGTATCTTTAAATTTTATTTATAAAATAACATTTTATAAATAAATAAATTTAGAGATATATCCAACAAAATATTGCAAAATGTGTGTATCTATACTATATTTAAAAGTATAAATAGAGGGAAAGTATTTTTGAACGAATATAGACATGTACTTTTTATATATTCATACAACTAGTTTTAATTTGATTTTAAAATTTTTTTAGAATTAATGATAATAGTTTTAATTTGTATTTAAACATTTCAAATTTTATGTTTAAAAATGGTACAGATTTAAATAAAAATAGAATAATTATACTGTATTTATTATCAAATTTAAATAAATAATAATTATTAAATTAGTATAAAACTCATATTTATTTTAATTATATTATATTATATATAAAAATAATATTACTCTTCCACATTATTAATTTTTATATTCTATAATATTATTATTTTTTATTATTTAAAAATAATATTTAAAACTATCACTATTATAAATATTGTGAACATTTTAAAACAATTATTTTTATATTAGCATTCTTCTTTATAATAACTCTTAAAATATAATATATGTTTTATATGAAATATTACCAGCACTATATTATTTATTATCAACCATTTATTTTATTAATATTATAATAATCTATATTTTTGTTATAAAAATTTAAAATAAACTATACATTTAAAATTTTTTTAACCACTTGAATTACACAAGAGAATATATATATATATATATATATATATATATATAGGCATTGTATGGGGTACTGAATTTTGCAATATCTCCCCTTATTCAACGGTGACCATCATGAGTGGGAGCAAAATCCCCCAGTCAACGTGGTTTGTCGGCCCAAAATGAGAGCGGATCGACGACTGGCCAGTCCATATACAAAAAGATGGATTACGGTATATGAACCCCTGTAAGGCTTAAGACAATAAAACTCGAATGGTCATTTGTGAAACGCAATTGTCAAAAACTGCTGGGCATAAAGTTTGCATCTCGTTTCCCACTTCCAGCTCTCCTACAGACAAAATCCTTATGGCTTCTGCATCATTATTGATGGCACTTACCGAATGGTGCTCGCCAGTGTGCAAATGTGAGAGAAAGAGCAGTGCGAAAATAGGAATTTTTCAAATATAAAGCGATAATAATTATTATAATTAAGGTCGAGTACAGGAAAAAACATATATTGAAACAACATCCATAATATAAATACGTACTGTAATCATGAACCAAATAGTATTAAAATTGCAAAAGAAGTAAAGAATTTTAATTCCAAACCCAGTTGAACCAAGTTACATTATATGAACACCATGGCACAGTTCTTGTTCTCTGTAAATTTTCAAACTAACAATCAAACCTAATAAACAAATTGAATCTGGTATTGCAAATTTTTATACATACATAAAGTGCTTAATAAAATTAACTTTATTTTTAATGATAAATTAAGAAACATAGAAATATTATATAATTAGCGTATTTGAACTTGTTAGTTTATGCTATTTTGATATTTGAATCTCTATTTTTATTCAATCAAGTCAACCAGCAAAAAATTCTAAAATAGTGTTTTAAATGTTTGTGTGTTGTATTTTAAACAATACTGATCCTTTTAAATTATATTCTATTTTTTATTCAAAAAACTTAATTTTCCCTTCACTCATTATATTAAATTGTTTCGAAATATATTGAATATTTTGAAAAATAAAATAAAATCACCATTATAAATTATATTATATTTTTTTATTCAAAAAACCTAATTTTCCCTTCACTCATTAGATTAATTTTTTTCAAAATATATTGAATATTTTGAAAAATAAAATAAAATCACCATTATAATTAAACACAAAAATAATGTTTAATTTTTTTAAATGGGTTAAATAAAAAAATTCACAACTTTTAGTAATTTTTGCAGTTTTATCATATGTTTTAAATTTTACCAATTGAGTACACAATCTTTTAATTTTTTGAAAATCAATGCATATGTTTGCCAAATTTCGCTAGCACGGCAACCACAATAGTCTAAGTAGATCCACATTTATGTCACGTCAAAATGTATTATTTTGACTATTTGTGTTGATGATTAGAGTGATTTTTTATTGACAAAGTGATTTTTACAAGCTAATAAAAGAACACGAAATAGAATGGCTAAGAAAACATGAAGTTTACGGAAAATTGAAAATATAATTGCTAAAGACAATTGTTGATTGGTTGATGATTAGAGTTGATAATGGTTGGATTGATGCCCATGTCCAATGACTGTCCACTGATTTTATAGTCACAAATATTAATACCCCAAATAAACTTTTCTCTCTATCAGTCTCTAGTTAGAAGAATTAATTCCCGTAACATTAAACTTCTAAGCTACTTTATCATCTTTTAAGAAAAACATATCCTTCTTCCAAAATTTTCTTTCTGTCTTAGTCATCAAGTCATTCTTAACGGGTTGGACTTTTAATAAATAATCGGCTTCATGAGTCCAGCTATATTCAATCAATACTGGGCCATGGTTTTAAGGCTTATTTCAACCTAAAATTAAATTTGGGCTCAAACAATGCCCCCCATATATAATTAGTTCAGGTGTAACATCCTTCCCCTCCAGCACCTCTCTGGGAAACCTTGTTCGGCGGCACTGTTAGAGAGGAGTGTTACCTAACGGCTAACCACATAATTACACAATAATCCATTAACATAATATCTCTTGAATTGTAGACGTCTTACTTATTTAATATAGTATTTAACTCCAAATAATTCAAAGGTGGCAAGTAGCATTTAATTTCATATCTTAACATATATGTACATAATAAGGTGTCATATCACATGTACAACAATATCCATAATATAAATATGAGAGTATGGGTTATGTACAAAGTAAGCAAAATACATGAACACTAAATAACACCAATAACCCTCTCACTTTGAGCCTCAATCCGAGACTGGATGTGTATCCCTAAACATACATATCCCTAGCCTAGGGCTCACTCTCATATACCCATCTCAGGATCAAAAAGATCAACTACAGAACAGGGGGTATAGTCTAACCATATCAACAAGAAAAAGAAGAAGAAGATGTGCCAATATGACTTAAATCTAAGTCAGGGTGATATGCATATCCTCAAAACTGTCTCATAGAAAACTTGGATCATGGTGCACTTACTGTCTAAGTGCTCCTCTCTAATAACTTATACAAACAGAGGCTCTTATAGGATTAACAACTACTCTGAAGGCTAACTCTGCATCTATATTATGACATATAAAATATCTCACAATAGTTTCAGTCAAGCTCATGTTGGTGAAGCTTTGAAATGCATTTCTCATTTATGTAGCCTAAATGACAATGCCAAAGATAGATAATGTTTAAATTATTAGATTTAAATTTCTTTGTATTAATGTTATAGATTGACCTTTCATTAGTGTCTTCAACGTTTAAAATATAAAAACCACTAGTACGTGGAGCATATCCATAAAAAATGTTATAATAATAAATGGAGCATTTATTATTCCTAATAATAAATTCAAAACCTTCCTTTTCTAAACAAGAATCAGAAATAATATTCCTACTCATAAAGGTACATAATAATAATTTTCCAAATTTAAAATAAGTCCACTGGGCAAAGTTAACTCATAAGTCCCTACAACTAAAGCATTAGCTCTTGTTCTATTACTAACTCGTAGGTCCATTTTCCTCTAGCCAAGGTTCTACTCTTTTTTAGACTATGCACATGAGTACAAATATGAGACCCTGATTCAGTATTTAATACCCAAGAACCAGAAGTAGATAAATTAATTTCTATAATATAAATACTTGAAGAGGTAGTCGCGTTACTCTTATTCTTCTTTAGATCATCCAAATATAGCTTGCAATTTCTTTTTCAATGACCTAGCTCATTATAGAAATGGCACATTCCCTCATTTGGTGGCTTTGCTTGGGGTTCAGCTTCAGATTTGGGCTTGGGGTTTGGTTTAGGCTTCTGAAAGCCTTTAGGAGTCTTGCCCTTGCCTTTTCCTATCCTTTTCATACCCTTTCCCTTTCCTACCCTTTTCATACCCTTTCCCTTATTGACCATAAGAACATCTCTTGTATTCTTGATGTTCTTTTTAGCAGTTTTAAGCATCCCATGCAACTCTAAAATAGTTTTGTCCATGTTATGCACATTGAAATTCATGATAAAACCATCATAAGTTTTAGGTAAAGATTGGAGAATAATATCAACAACTAATTCTTATTCAATCTTAAGACCAAGTTTATCTAAGTGTTCAAGATGACCCTTCATCTTGAGAACATGAGGACTCACAGAGCTGGTAGTAGTCAACTTGCAGGAGAGCAATGCCCTGATGGTGTTAAACCTTTCAATTTTGGCTTTCTCTTGGAACATTTCCTTGACATGGCCTATCATAGTATAAGCCTCCATTTCCATTAGTTGCTTTTGAAGATCTAACTCCACGCATCCAAACATGAGACAAGTGACATCAATCGAATCATTGAGATGCTTATTATAAGCATCCTTTTGAGCTGTAGGAGCATTAGTAGTTGGTTCCTCTAGGATAGGTTGATCAAGGATATATTCTTTTCTTTCTTGACTAAGAACAATTCTCAGGTTTCTGTACTAGTCAAGAAAGTTAGTCCCATTGAGCTTATCCTTCTCAAGGATCGATCGTAGTGACATGTTAGTTGTAGTGTTTAATGCCATTATCTATAACAAATATATATATAGTACATTTAATATTTTATTATCATATGTGTGAGGCATAATAAAACTCCCACTAAATTTTCTTAAATTATAAACCCTCAATAAGATTTCAACAACTGAAATTTCTTAGTGGGCCAATATCCATATTTCACCTTACTTTAAGTAAGCTTTGGCTTATCACATAAAAAGTGGCTATTTAGGTAGGTAACATTTTACCAATTACATCTCATGTAATTCTTGGATAATTGTAGGATACTGACATCACATGTACCAGCATATCCTATCAAATGCCCTAGGTCTAAAACCATTTTGATAACCTAGTTAAGTTCAACCAACTCAAACATATGGATTTCACTATTATCCAAGTTATCTTGTTTAGATGGCTTTATACACAATGCTTTGGCATAACCTATATATAGCAATTTAAATCTTGATAAGTGTTGAACAATGGGAGACATTTTAATGACTTAATATTGAATGAGGGCTTTATTTAGTTTTTATCTTATTCAATTATTGTTATATTACATCATATACATGGCATCACATCCATAGCATTTTAACATAGTAAGATAAACATGACATAGCATGGCCTAAATCTAGGTTGTTCTTCATAAGCCAATATGAAGATCAAAGGTCAAACCTAAGTGATATTACAAATTCAAGCTTAAGCCTTCAAGTTGGATCTCAATCTTCTACCATGGACCTCTTCCTTAAGCTCCCACCTCATATCTCCATCTTGGGCCTCCAACTTGGATTTTCACCTTGGGTCTTGATTTACATTACATATTTTGTTGTAATTTATACTATTATTTTACAATCTAATAAATAATGAAAATAATAATTACAACAAATAAAAATGACACATAGGCCATATTTAAAAATTACAATCCATAAAATAAAATAATAAAATCTAATCATATTGGTATAAGGGCCATGTTATGCACCATGCATTTAACAACAAACAAATATTACATAACAATTCAATTTAGTTAGCAATTCAATTAATATGTTCAAAACAAATCATGTGACGAATCCATTAGAGGTTAATGGGCAGCGCCCCTTAAAGGGTCTAGCGTGCAGTGCCCCCAACGGGGTCTAAGGGGTAGCGCCACTGGCGGTGACCCACTAATAAAAATCCTAATTTATTATGTAAAACATATTATTTTGTTTAACATTTAAATAGACCACCAATAAAAACCCTTAATTACTGTAATCATATTACAGTTTAATTAATCTATTCAAAACATATTATTTTGGTTAACACTTAAACAAACTGCCAATGATAAACATCTGTATAATCACAAATATTCATATTTAAACATTAAACAAAAAATGGACTTACTATTTCAATCAATCATATTGATAAAAAAATACATAATTTATTTTCTCAAAATAGTATATATTATACAGAAAATTATAACTCTGATTATTGTTTAATCATATTACATAATTATAAACATTAATAAAATTCATGTATGGTAATACTTTCACATAGATTAATAGAATCATCACAAAACAAAGCCTGCTTTGATAAAATTTTGAAAACACCTTTTTAAAAATGTATCATTCAAATCAAACATATATCACATATATAGTTAATCAATTTAATAGAATTACAAGTGGCTCTGATACAACTGTTGGGGTTTGATGATCCATACACATAGTGGAAAATTAAAATTTCATTCATAAACTCGAAACAGGATCCATGTAATTCAATTAACTGATTTAATTAGGGTTTCCAAAATCTTATCATAGACGAAAAAGGGGCAAGATTGTTAGAAGGACGAGAGGAGGTTCACTCTGGTGACACCCTATCTCGAGTTTTTAGTGTTCTTGGTCGAATTGAGACATCTCTAATATAGGTACGTCCTCGACAAGTATCCACATGAATAACATCTAACCAAAATGAGTTTGTGTGCTCGCATTCTTTTCTTAAAAGTGTTACTTCTTAAGAACTATGTGTTTTATTTTTTGGAAGGTAAGAAATGAATTCTTTTTGCGGAATGAAAAAGGTTAATGAAACCCTAGAGAAAATGATATATTTATACACTCCTTCATTAGGGTTTCACTTACCAAAATGATTTTGGTAACTTCTCAATTACCAAAATGTTTTTGGTATATATATCACCTTTCTATTTCTGTTTTAATTCAAATTCCTAAATAGAAATTGTTTCCTATTTACTTAAGATAACAATTACCTTATATATATATAAATTTATTTATTTATATATTTACCATAGAGTTTTTATTGGGTTGGTAAACCCAAGTTCATTTTAGGCCTGTTGTAAGTGTGTAACCCTATAGCTATGTTCACATAACATTAGCAATATGCCTGAAATCCTAATTTAAGCCTACTAGTCATAAGTGGCCTTTAGTAAGACATTATGACTACCCAACTTATATGAAGGCCGATAATCTAACATAATCTAATTTACAGTGAATATTGTATTCCTTTTGTCACACGATATCTTGATTGAATATAAGGTATAGTTTTTGTCATCCTTATACTATTCAACCGTATTATTTCTTGATTCTAAGTAGACTGAGATTGATAACTCTTTATTAGTTCATTCTAGCATGGCCATGCATCTCCATTCTATTTTATCAAGGGGCCCATATATATCTTACTCAAATTAAATAAGGGAGAAATTCCTTCTCAACCACTCATATTCCTCACACAACTCATTTTATATCCAACAACAATCTATTTCATCATCTTGTTAAAGACAATGTTAGAATGTGTCAAAATACAAAATAATTATGTAGAAAACCATAAAGATTTTAAAGTTAGAAGACTAAAACAATATTATAGTGATGAGAATTACTTATGACAATTATCTATGTAGTATTCTCATAGTAGGTCAATCTAGTACATTATTTCTTAAATAAGTACCTATGAGTTGACTTAATATCTCATATACATGCTTAGTTAAACATAATCATTAGTCAACACCATACCAACCTTAATTTATTATTATTTCAATAATAATGAATGACCAAGGATAAATCAGAATAGAACTCATATTTAACCTAAGGGTTTTACTATCAAGTCACATACTTGATGATCTTAGGAAGAATTGACTATTCAAGTAATTATTATAACATAAAATAATATTGAAAATGCCTCTTTATTAATAAAATGATAAAGTCAACACATTGTCACACATGATTGACCTAGTGCATATTATTAACACTCTGCATCTACATTATCCACATTATGACATATAAAATATCTCACAATAGTCTCAGCCAACATCACCTCGTAGGTCATCATGGCCCACTGCACTGCCATCCTGAATGTCTTTAGCTATACAAAATAAAATATACAACCTATACTGGAAAAATATGAAAGAAAAGTGAGTGTGAGTAATTTCATAAGAAAATTACTTAGTAAGAATAACAATATCAAGAAATAGCTTAGACATTAAAAAGCACTCAAAGAATTAAATATAAAGCAAGAATACATAATATCAAAAATAAAAGGGTGCTCAACCAATAATCAAATATCAAGGTTTAACATAATATAAAAATTACCTTAGTATTCTCATTCCGAAATATAGTATTTATGCTCCAGCATAAAAAAATTCAAGTATAGTGTCTTTCATTGGAAAGTTGATTAAATTTTTGCTTCCAAATGTTTATTTATGTATCTTATTGATCACGTTGATTGTATTATTCAATATGAATTTTTAGCATTAAAGTTTAATAACTCTTGTTTAGATGTATTTAAACTTATGAACCCATATATTACAGTCTAAATATGAATATTAACAATAATAATTTTTTTCCAAGTAACCTGACGATGCCATTTTCATTAGCTCCTTCTCTGAGTACATTAGTTCATAGCTCTTTCTCAAAGCAAATTAACTCATAGCTCTTTGTTAGAGCATATTAACTCATAGCTCTTTCGTAGGCCAAAATAAATTATAGAATTAGTATGCATATGGAATGTGTGATCTACAAGTGGATGAAGTCGTCCAAGTAGTAAACATATTGATCCCACGGGGAGTGAATGTTGATTATTGGATTACTTTTTATGTTTACTTGTTTAGACGGTCAATTAAGGTTATTGCTAAAAAAATTAAACTAATCTAAAAAAAAATTATTTGAACTACTATAAATTTATCAATCAATTGAATGTTAGGGTTTTTATTCCAGGCTCAATTTATCTAAAATTCATGACAATCTTCTTATCACTTATAAATTCATTCCATTGCATAAGCATTTTTGAATCATGCAAGTCTCCCTCGAACAATCACATAATTTATTATTTATAACAATTACTCAATTATTAGCTCCTGTGACTCAAGCAATTAATTATTCATAATATTGAAGCAAAGCTTTTCTAAGGAATATTAACAACCAAACCATCTCCTAACAAATTTGATTAAATTAATAGATTGTTATTTTTACCTCAATAGAGTTCATTTACTGATCTCATCCTATTGTCTCGATCAATTCAAAGGGTGATCAAGCCTAAGAAAACATTAAGTTCAATATCAATCATGGATTATAAGTCTAGTGATAATGGATTTGACCAATTAAGTACACTCTTGAGTTAATTTAGCTACTCTTGGCAATTAAAGAAAGAGAAAAAGAAGAAGAATGGAGAATTGCAAACATAAACGTTATATAATATCAAATAAAATACAAAAGAATAATTCTCTTGAATATTGTTCATAAGTGTTCTTCAATCTTCTACTCTTAATAATCCTTGAGTAGCTAACAAAAGTCAAAATGAAAATAAAAACAAAATTGTTCTTAAAAGTAAAAGTAAACTATGTTTTTTTTCCAAACCTACCAACCTTTGAAAAAGGCAAAACAAACTATTTATAATTGTTCCTTTGAAAACCCTAACATAATTGAATTTCTTCAAAGTGCATGGCAGTGCACCCTAATATGCATGGTTGTTCATCTTGGGATCACCAAAAATCAATGAATTAGGTACAACCATGTACACCTTGGTGCACAACTATGCACTCTAATATGAATGGCTATTCATCTTGGGATCACAAGAAATCAATGAATTAGGTACAACCATGCACACCTTGGTGCACAACTATGCACTAGCAGGTCTTGGCTATTCTTTGAATCAGATACACGGCTGATGGTTCTTGGACCTTTTTGCCTCAGCTTAAGTTGTGATATGGCTCAAGAACACCTATAAGACAAACAAATTTGGGTCAAGGAGGGTGGGGATACCCCGAGCCCCTCTGTGCCTAAGTTAGTATAGACTTCTTCTGGGAGAGATGTGATTCTTGAAGAAGTATGTTGTTATTATAGAAAAATGGTGTTCTCACGCTTGAGAGAATGTGCAAATAGTGAAAAGAAGAAGAAGAAGAATGAGAAAAGAACTTACCCATATTTCTTGAGGCATGAAACTTATAAAATAGGGTTAGTAAAAAGTAGATGCCACATGTCAGCGTCTCACAGGTAGGGGGGAGGTTGGTGAAGCTGGATGCCATGTGTCAACGTCTCATTGTCGAGGAGCCTTATTGGGAGTGATGGCTTATCAGGGAGTGGCAACCATCTGCCTGATGAGACGATGATTTGACATGGAGGAGGTGCTTGTCTAGGGTGGAGGTAAGTGAGGTTTCTCCCTGTATGCGAAAGTTAGATAGTCAAAGTTGCTCCCTGCATGCACCAATTAGATAAGTAGGGTTCCTCCCTGAGTGCACTGGTTAGAAGGCATGAAGTACTGAAAGGTTGAGGTCCGTCATTTGTAATCTTGCTAAGGAGGAGTGCTTCAGGAATGAGAGTCAATCGGTCAAAGGCAGCTGCCATGTTGTGTTGGTTGACCTTGCTTTACATGTATCATTACGGGATTAGTAGGGAATTTTTCATGTATTATCAATAGTCCCCCCCTAAAGTCCTGAGTAGAGAGAAGTAGTACTTGAGACTGGAGAGCTTGTGGGCTTCGAGGCAAGTTGGTTGAGATGTTTTACAAGAGCATTCATGATTGACTAGTAGAGTTACTTCCAAGTGATGGTTAAAAACCTTAATTCTTGGAAGGAATGCCTCATACGGTAGTAGGCAAGTCTTCCTAAGGAGGAAGTTTTTTCGAGCATCTAGGTACTCCAAGTAGGAAAATTTCCTAAGTGTCTGGGAAGCTTTCCTGAGTGGCTAGGCATTCCACATAGGAAGGTTTCCTGAGTAGGATTTTATCAAGTAAGATATTTATACCAGAAGTCCTTAAGAATATGGCACTTTCACTTATGGAGAGATTTTGACTTCCAAATTTAATTGAGAGCCTTCCTGAGAAGGTTGGTTGGTGTTTCTTAAACCATCATGACATGGATTCTTACTTTAGGAGAGTGCCTCACTTATGGAGGACTAATTTGGAAGTAGGATTTGGCATCATTGATGGGAGGATTTGAGTTTCTTAAACCCTCATAGTGTGGATTCTCACTTATGGAGAGTGCCTCACTTTCATAGGACTTATTTGAAAGTTGGAGGATTTGGTCCCTCTATGATCTAGAGTCTGTCTCCCATGTGGGTTTCTAAGATAGGGGGTGCTTTCTCTTATGGAGGAGTTAATGATTTTCGAGTATGCATTAATAATAGAGGAAAATTTTCTCCCATGTAGGGGGTACAAATTCTTGCATATATAATCTTAGGTAGGCAACCCAGTCAAACGAATTTGGCTCCCTCTCAGGAAATTCAGATCTTTCATTGAATTTTCTGTGAAGAATCTTTGATCCCATAGGGGAGGTAGAAGTCTTTGACTGACAAATTCTCTAATAGAGGATCTGGGTATAGTCCCATATGACCATAGAATGCTAGGCAGTTCTTTAGCCCGTCTGGCACTACGTAGATATTCTACCTGTTTGGCAATGAGCAGATCTTTTATCTGTCTAGCTCTGAGCAAATCTTCTACCTATCTGGCACTGAGCATATCTTCTACCTGTCTGACATTGAGTAGATCTTCTGCCTGTTTGGCACTGAGCAAATCTTTTGCCTGTCTGGCACTGAGCAGATCTTTTGCCTGTGTGGCACTAAGCAAATCTTCTGCTTGTTTGGCACTAGCCCCCTCTAGCTTCTTCTATAGGCTTTACAGCACAACTCAATTGGATATTTTTCCTAAACATTCATCCAAGGATGTGAGGCAGAAGTGAAAATTGCTTACCGTTGTTGAATATTAAAATCTTAGGCATATCAAACTGGTAGACCACCTTTTTCCACAAGAAGTTAATGGCCTTTTGAATAATTATGGCAGTGAGTGTCTCGACTTCCACTCTTTTGGTGAAGTAATCAATGATTAGGCGGTGCATGGACTAAGTTAGCGCTGTATGCATTACACTTCTTTAGAAATTCAATTGCATCCTTTGTCATGGTAAGCCGGAGATACCCCTACTTGACTATAGAGTTAGACAGGGCTCGTCCCCCTGTGTGGGTACTATAGGCTCCTACATAATTTTCCTTCTATCATGGTGAATCAAGCTACTCTGAGAGAGGGCTTAAGAGTTTTATTTTTATCAAGAGGGAGTTCTTTCGTCTTCTAGTACTTTATAATCATATCTATCCAATAAGGTTGTGATTTATGAGAGAATACATCATGGGACCTCTTTCATCTTGTATTGGTATGATTTTGTTGTGTTGTCTTTGGCTTGGAATACTCCATTGATCTGGTTTACTATCAATCTAGAGTCACTATGTACTTTTAAATTTAAAACACCCACTACTTCAGCTAACAAGAGTGCCCTTATCATTGCCTCATATTCAAAGATGTTGTTATAAGCAGGGAAATCAAATCTCAAGATGAACTCAACCACAAACCTTTGGGGGCCTTTTAAAACTATTCCTGCTCCACCTCTTCCGGCACTATAGGATCTATCTACATGTAGATTCCACTTGCAAAATAAACGAATGGAACTGCTAGGATCGGAGACATAGGAAGGTTTCGCTCTTGATTGTCTGTCTTCAGAATCGATCTCATTGAAACTGCATTCGATGATGAAATTAGCCAGGGCTTCGGCCTTGGTAGCTCATCTTGGTTCATATCTCAATCCATATCCTCATATTTTAATGGTGTACATTGTCATTTGGCCTTTGATAGAGGGCCTTTGAAGAGTTTTCCTGAGTGGAGTGTTAGGCTGAACTACTCCCTGACTGTCCAAGAGGTGGTCTCAAAATTTCCTCACAGATATTAAAAGGGTTCAGTTTCTCTAGCCTATAGTGCTTCTATTTAGTACTCTGCTAATATAATAAATCCGTCTCTGAATATGATTTTCCTCTCTTGTCGATATTGCTTACTACATGATCTAAGGTGGAAACTTAGAAACTTTTCCCCAATGATGGAAAAACCACATCCTCAGGATGGTACGTAGCCAGTGCAGTGTTCTTCTCATATTCTTTGTTTATAAAGATCTAATGGTACACATATAAGATATTTGCCTATGCTACGAACTCAAACCCAATAGCTGCGTCAACCAGCTTATCAACGGATGGTAATGAAAAGCGATCCTTCGGGCAGGGCTTATTCAGGTCCGTGAAACTTATGCATAATCTCCGTTTTGCCATTTCCCTTCTAGGCTAGAATAATGTTGACTAGCCAAGGGGATAAGTGACCTCTCTGATAAATCCAGCTTCTATTAACTTATATACTTCCCTGTCAATTACTTCTTTCTTATGTGGAAAAAGCATTTTTCTATTGTATCGGCTGTATATTAAGATCCACATTAAGTTCATAATTCATCACCCACGAGCATGTACCGAGTGTAAGCACCCAATTTCGGGATGACTAGAGTATGGATGCGACAGAGGACTCTGATAATGAAAATATGATAAATGATCTTCATTATTTGAAGTTTGAAATCTCAAAAGGTTTAGATGTATTTTCAAGGGGATTTAATTGGTTTTTAAAGGACTTAATTTGTTAGATTTTATTTCTTTTAGGGGTCTTTTTGTAATTAAAAGTTAAAAAAAATTTAATGAACCAATCGAAATTACATATTTCCGGTCGAAAATATGTAATTCTGACCAGAATTACACATTTCCGGTGGGAAATGCATAGTTCCGGTCGGAAATACATAATCCCGATTGGGATTATATTTTTTCGATTGTGTCCGTCTGTGTTTTTTATTTTATTTTTATTTTTCAGTAAATAAAATTTTGATTTTTTTAAAATTTTTGATTGGTAGAATGATGTGATAAATCCTTTTTCTAGGATTTATTTGGATTTTTTGAGAAATAAAATTCCTATTTAAACCAAAACTTTATCTCTTGTAATGTTATAACCCGAATTTTTACAAAAAATAAAAATAAAAAATATATATATTTTTGAGACTTTCAGTGTTAATAAATATTTTATTAATATTAAGATTATTATTTTGTGAAATTAAATTTGAATAATTGGTTATGAGAATTGTTTTAATTATTATTGTATAAAAGTATGTTAATTTTATTTTAATAAAAAAATTTTATTGTGTATATTATAAGAGGATTAAATTTGATTTTATATTAGTGTTCTATTATTATTATTATTACTACTAAAAAAAAAAGAGACAGCAACTAAAAAAAAAAAACGCAGGACTTAATTTTTTTTTCTTTCTTCTCCTTCTTCTTCTTCCCTCATCTTTCTGTCTGGCCACCACCAGCTGCTTCGGTCACCACTAGCCACCAAGGACGTTGCCGGATAGCCACCAGCCACCAGCAGCAACCCCGCCATCCGGTCACATTCTCCTCCTCTTTTCATTCCATTTTCTTTTCTTTGGCCAGAATTTTGTTTCTCTCACCGGCGCCATTTCCGGCCACCTCAGCCTGCGAGGTTGGTATCTTTTGAAAGCTCGTCCTCAGTGCTTGTCAAATCTTCAAACCGTTTTGAGTTTGGACTCTAGTAACTACTCCATTTATCAATAATTCGATTTTGAATATTTTGAATTTTTTGTTAATTTGAGCTTGAATTTGATTTTATTTGAGATAATTCCTTTTAGGACTGATTGTTTTACAGATTGTGAGCTATACAAATATGATTTTTATTTATTTTTTTGAAAATATTGAATTTTTTTGGGTTCAGGTTACTGTTCACGGCACTGTTTCGGACAGTCCCGGGTCGAAAATTTTTTATATTTTTAATAAATTCTTTGTTATATTTTGAACAAGCTTTGTGAAGAACGTTTATTAAAATTACGTCTAGAATTTTTATTATGAATTTTTGAAAGTTTATGTGAAAAATGAATTTTTAGAAAAATTAGTATAAGTGAGTAATTTTTATATTTTAATTGAAATTGTTGTTAATTATTTGGTTTTAGACTATTTTTGGTTAATAAAGGTATGAAAAATAATTTTTATAGTTATTTTCAATTAATTGTTAATTAGTGATAATTTTGGAAAAATATATATGAAAAATAAATTTATTTGTTATTTTTAAGCTAAATGAGTATTTTATTATTTTTATGATATTAGTAAGTGATTTCAATAATTGAGAAAGTAAAAAGAGATAATCACTTGAGCAAGTTCAAGAGCTGGAATCCAAGCAGATGGAAGCACTGACTCAGAAGATGTCTAAAATGGAAGAATTGATGAGAGGACAGGGCATGGGATATTCGATTGACTTTGATTATATGATGCAATTTGAGGAAGATAAGCTGCCTGATATGTTTAAGATGCCACAACTATAGAAGTTTGATGGTATTGGAGACCCAAGGATCTACCTTAGTCAATATACAACTACTATGAGCACCATTAAGCTCCTCTGTTTGTAGTTACTAAGCTATTTGTACTATCCTTGGAGGGTATGGCTGTTAATTGGTATCATGGGTTGGAGAAGTCTATCTGAGCTGATTGGAGAGAATTGTGTACTGCTTTTTTGAAATAATATGGTCATAATACCAGGCTAGAGGTGTCTATCAGGGATTTATAATTGACTAAGCATAAGCCCAATGAATCATTTTCTGATTTCCTGACTAGAATCATGAATAAGGCAGGATTAATGAAAAACAAGCTAGCTGAAAAGGATCAGGTTAGGATGGTTGTTCAAAATGTGTCACCTAATTTGGTTGAGAGGTTGCAAATGATGAGCCCTAAGATATTTATAGACCTCTATGATGATGGATTGCAAGCTGAGGAGATTGAAAGTGGGAAAAAGAAGACTGCTAAAAGCACTAGGAAAAGAAACTAACCAACTCGGGGTACACAACAAGGAAATACTAGTCAAGCTATGGAAGTACATGTTGTCCAACAACCGAGGAGATTCTCAAACTTTAACCAACCTTTGTCAAAGATATTAGAGCGTCTAATGCAAAAAGGTTTACTTCAACCTTTACCTAATCTAAACCCAAACACCCCAAACTATAACCCAAATAAGCATTGCAAATTCCACCAAAACCTCAATCACTCTATAGATAACTGCATCCGCCTTAAACATGAAATCCAAAACCTTATAGACTCTGGGAAAATCACAGACCCTGAAAACCCAAACACCAGAAATAATCTTTCCCAAACTACCGAAATGTACCTCCCCTAACTACTATGATGATTAATTCAGGAGTTAGTGAGGAAGAAGTACTAAGCTCCTTTGAGGACCTAGACCTTAAAACCAATGAGAATACTCCTGATGCCTCCAAATAATCCTAGAGAGGAGTTGAAGATTTATTCGGCCAACCTTCTAGCAAATTTGATTATAAAGTATTTTACTCCAAACCACCTTCTTATGATATTCCTATTGAATTAATCACACTTGGAGGATGGGGTGACGAATTTAAAGATGACAGTGAGCCATTAAGTGAGAATAGTGATAAATCTGAGGCTCCTAAGCAGTCACAACAAGAAGTTAAAGATTTGTTAAGAAATCCCTCGGGCAAGTTTGAATATAATGTGTTTTACACTAAGCCATCTTCCAGTGACATACGTCTTAAAACAATAGTGCCTACTGGATGGGCAAATGGATTTGAAGAGGAGGACAATGAAGGCTATAATAGGTGGCATGGCAATACAGAAATGAAACATGGTCGTTGAGAATAGCTGTTATATCAGCCACCTAAAGGACAGTCGCCTCAAGACTTAGCATCCCTAGCATTTAGAATAGAAAATAAATTTCTTGTGTTTTCTTTTAATAACTTTCCAGCTTCTTGTGAACATTTTATTTTCATGATTGATGATATAAATTCTAATTTTGCTTACTTGTGTGGTGTGCATCCTGATGATATTACACATAATGATATTGATTAAATATGCATGTTTGACATAAAATCAATTTCAATTAGATTCATTCAGCATGGGCACGAATGAAAATTCAAAGAACGTTCATATACCACATAGTATAACTTTTAAGGAGAGAGAAAATTTGAGAGAGTATGAAAAGAGAGAAATAAAGGAAAATAAAGAATGAATGAAAGGTTAGCCAGGTAAAAATGAGAGAAAAATATTATGTGAGAAAATTTCAGAAGGCCTAACTAATAACAAGAGTTATATCATGTGATGCATGTTTTCATTTTTTCCCTAATGAATGAATAAAGTTGAATTTGAGTTTATTGTTTAAATATCGCATATTCATCTTTATCATATTGCATAAGTATCTGAATGGAAACACAAAACATAATGAAAGCTAAAAATCAGAGCTATGAGATCATTATTTTAGTTTTATTTTCTCTTTTGTCGCCCCTTTGTGATTTTGATTGTAAAATCAAGTGTCTTTTTGTATCTAAAGAATTTAGGTGGTAACCCATACCTTGTAGTTATCCTCAATCATGGCGGTAACATCAAGCCTCATATTCTGCTCAAGAGTTCTTCGAAGCTATAAATTCCACATTTGTCCAGCCTCAATTAAGAGCAAGTCTAGTGGATCTCAGTGTTAAGAATTCTCTTCAGTCAGTTCAAACACTCCTATACACCTTCAATGCATGAGATTGCAACTGATGGGATTAGTAACACAAAAGGTCAATAGGAGCATTGAGTAAATTGAGTTTCTTCAGCAATCAAAATTATATAGAAAAAAATTTAGCCCGCTAAGTTGAAAACCCTCAAGGGCGGCTTAGGCAAAAGTTAGGGCAAACCTGCTAAGTTGAAAACCTGAAAGGGCAGATTAGGCAAAAATAGAGGCATGAGAAAAGAAAAGAAAAAATAATAAAAGATTTTGATTGCATAATGAAGAAACAAGAAGTTTGCCAAAAAGATGTTGATAAATCCAATCTAAATAAAAGGCATGAGCTTAGCTCCATTCTCAAAGAATAGTGATGGTCTTAGTGTCAACATCTCTATGAACGAACTGGGGGATAGAATGTAGCTCTGGGGGCAATTTAGGGGCAAAACAGTGACTTTGCACTCAAAGACTGAAGGTGAACATTGAAATATAGGGGACAACAGAAAAGTTTTGGGGGCAGAAAAAAGTGAACAATAAGTAACAAATAAAAGTTCATTAATATAGAACAATCATTAAGTCATGGACTTCATCAATCAAAGGAACTACATCAGAAGCTTTAGCACCATGTAGACGACGGGGTTTAGCGCGCGCCCAAGTTTATTGCAACCGCGACATTGTTCGAGCTCAGGGCTCTAGGGAACACACTAACCACTATCACAATGACATGGCATGGAGATGAGGAGTCGCCAACCAGGGTAATAACTGGGACAAAATAGAGAGTGGTGGTAACTCGATTCTCTAATGCAAGCTAGCACCACAACCAGGAGTTCTGGATCTGGAATACCAACTTCTTTTAGTCTTGTGTTCATTTAGATTTATTTTATTAATTACTATCTTATTCCCTAATTACATGCAATTTCATTAAACCCTAATTTGAACATCCATCTAACCCTAAGGCAACCAATCAATGAAAAAACACATAA
>CATIWM010074775.1:0-20521 GCA_949671775.1 Mallotus repandus
GTTATTTTTTTTTTGTAATAAGTAAATTAACATTATTTTATACAAGAATTATAATACAAATATAAATTTTAGAAATACGTACCATTTTTGTTTTGTAAAATAGATAAATAAAAAAATGAATGCCATTCCACATAAAATATATGAGAGAAAATGTGAAATTTTATAAAACTATAAAGTTTTCATAAAATTGATCTTTCTCACAAAAATGTAACATTTTAGGATTTAATTACATAATATTCATGTTTTTCTTTAAATATTCATTTGAAACAAAAAAAAATACAAATTTATTATATATTATATATCACTTAATAAAAAAATTTTGAATTCAAATTTTTATAAAATTATTTTATTTATCTTAAAATATTTACAGGATTAGGAATATTTTTATTGAATTATTTTTATATATTTTTGGTATTTAATTTTGTATAGTGTCTGTATTGGAATTTGTATAATAGAAATATGCTAATGACCAAACTTTTAGTTCCTGAAATTTTTCGATTTGTTTGATACTAGGAGATAAATATGATGAGATTGATGAATCAATATAAGTTGTTGCGTGTACACTTTAATAATCAAACTAGTAGAAATTAAAAAATAAAAAATATATAAAATTTATATTGTACGTATGAAACAAAAATTCTAGGTTTAAGGTCTACTTGATATGTGAAGGATGTGTGAATGAGTAGAGGTTTTGAGGATCTGTACCTTTTAAATGGTCACAAAAGCTTGTATTAAGAGGATTGAATATTACCGAAGGGCAAAATGAAGGACTCAAAAACTGATGGAGGCTTATCACGGTCGTAAGCCTTGGCTGAACTAGTCATTGAGATAGCCAAGTGACCGTTGTGCATCTACTAGCTGGACCGTGATTGCTTAGTCACGGTCATCATAGAGACTGTGAGCACCTTTGTGTCCTTTAGTACTTGATCTTTATCAAAGCTCGTGCTCATGATTTAGAACCGTTATATCAGTCACAAGTGTGATCACGGTCATTATCATGCTTACTTTTACCATTAATTTTTTTAATTTTTCTCACAATCAATATAAAATTAAAATAAATTTAATCTTATTTTATTTCATGAATTGTTAATGAAAATTTATACATTTATGTTATTTAGCATCTAATAAGATAAATTATTTTTTTATAAGATTTATCGTATAAATATCAAAATACCATTATCTTTTTTCAAATAATGGTTACTTTTGTAAAAAAAATTAATGAACAACAAAAACCATTCACATAAAATATATGAGATAAAAAGTGAAATTTTGTAAAATTATAATTTTTTTATAAGATTCATTCTCACAAACATATAATATTCTGGGATTTATGACATCCTATGTTTGATAAATTTAAACATTAATTTGATATAATTTTATTATTATATTTATGTATGATTTAATAAAAAATTTAAATTTTCATAAAATTACACTTCTTTATCTTAAAATATTTGAAGGTGTAATAGGTTTTTCTGATATTTGCTTTTGTATATTGTTTGTATTGAAATTTTTATAACAAAAATTTACTAACAACCAAACTTTTAGTTTGTAAAATTCTTCAAGTAGCTTGATCCTACAAAATAAATAATAATAAGATTGATGAATCATTTATTAAAAAACAGAATCTTAGCAATATAAATTAGTGATGGAAATTTTTGCCATTAAATTATGACGGATCAATGGTGGACTCATGATAGAAATTTTGTTAAACAACGTTAGTAGTAATAAAAGTTAAATTTGTCGAAAAAATTATATAGATATAATAAGAAAAAATAATGACTGACTTTGTGACGGATTTGTGACGATTTTTTGATATATTTAGTGACATACATCAAATCAAATCGATTACTAAAATTAATCTGAAAATTTGCGTAAAACTATTAATGACATATTTGAGATAGATTAGAAACATAATTAATGATGGAATCTAGCCGCTAATTTTTTTTTTTCAAATTAATGTATTCCTTAAAAAATATTATATGACGGACTTAACTTTCATAGATAATTAATGTTATTTTAATTATTAACTTATTAATCCAATTTTAAAAGATAAGGTAATTAAATTTTCTTAATGTAAAATTATAAAAATAAAAGAGACATATATTTGAATTACATATATAGTATTTATTTTCAAAATTTTGATATAACATATATTTTACAAAAATTTAGCTATTTATTTAACTTTTTCTTGATTTTGTATTTATTTTTCTTAAAGTATTATGGTGTACGTAGAAATATTTAATTTACAAAAAAAAAACTAATAACTTTACAAAAATGAAGCTATTTATTTAACTTTTTCGTGATTTTATATTTATTTTTCTTAAAGTATTAGGATGTACATAAAAATATTTAATTTACAAAAAAATAATAATTTTACAAAAATTTAGCTATTTATTTAACTTTTTTCGTGATTTTATATTTATTTTCTTAAAGTATTATACTTTACATGGAAATATTAAATTTACAAATAAATCTAATAACTTTACAAAAATTTAGCTATTTATTTAACTTTTTTGTGATTTTATATTTATTTTTCTTAATGTATTTGGGTGTACATGAAAATATTTAATTTACACTTTACAAAAATTTAGCCATTTATTTAACTTTTTCGTTAATTTAGATATATTTTTCTTATAAAGTATTAGGATGTACATAGAAATATTTAATTTACAAAAAAAAAAACTAATAACTTTACAAAAATTTAGCTATTTATTTAATTTTTTTGTGGTTTTATATTTATTTTTCTTAAAATATTGGGGTGTACAGAAATTTAGTGCAATTTTAGTTTTTTTTAAGAATTACCTAGAAACCTGCTATCTCAGGTTAATATCTATTTTAATATTTTATTTTTTTACTTAAACATACCATGCGTTATTTTTTAATTGGATCTAAAAACTAAAGTATGTTACTTTGTTTAAAACAAAGTGATGGTCGAATTCACCGGCTAGTTATAACCTTGTGTTATAGTTTTAATCATCTCAAATATAATGACAAGCCAATAAACATATGTGAGTTTCAGAGTTTAATGAATGGCGTAACAAAAAAAAAAGGTGGATGAAATCAAAGAATGGATGGCAACTGGTTCAAATGATTAGCTAGAATATCAATAAATTCAAGTTGAATAAGCAGAAGGATCTCAGATGAACTCAACCTGAAGGCAGTTCTACATCACTGGTATGAAGCAGAGTAGCGACTGGTTCAATTTCGTTGATCTGTTTGTACTAAAACTTCAGCCTCATTCAAAGCACAGGATTCATCCATCTCAACTGTTTGGGAATAAAATGATAAAACAAAGGCTTTCAAATAAGATATGCACAAATGCAACGCACTTAACCTGGTACACACACCAACACCAGCATCGCTAAAGGATTTAAAGAAGGGTACTGCTACCAATTTTACAGATCCTAATTAATTATACAACACATGCACGATTAGACTTGAAACACGTAAGTACATTTTTACCTCAACTTAGAATTCCATGCCAATTTCCTTTTCATCCGTCTACATTTGAACATCTTCTCATATTTCCGTCGTCTGAACTTCTCTTTATTCTTTAACCATTCCGAGTAATCCTTTTCTGGCTCACATACAATAAAGTCCGCTAACTCATCAAAATCAGACACTTTGGAACGCTTTCCTAACAAGCACTTCAGGTAGATTTCACCATTACAGGTTCTCACAGAATTGTTGGCTATGGTGACAGCAGAATCTAGGCCATTCTGGTCAGAGCAATGTTCTGAAGTTTCTACTTGGTTGCATTGTTTCCTTTCGTCAAGAAGTACCACTGATTTTGTTCTGAAAATATAGCAAGAGAAAGCAACATATATGTTATTGTCTTAAAATGGCACACAATAAGTAAACTTCTAGAACTTGCTTAAATAGAACAGATAGCAGGAGTTTGCAAATGCAACTGAAGAATAAAACCACCAGGAAGCTAAATGAGTTATATATCAACAGTACTTGACAAAAAAATACTTGTGTATGTTAAGATACTCCAGAAATTTACAGATTTCAGTTGTACTACTTGAACAAAAAGTGGGATAAATTCTAATCATCAATTTGCTGTTTTCTACTCGTGAGATATTTCGCTATAAGAAAAATAAATTCCTTCAAGAAGACCATAAAATGCTGTCAACAGAGAACCAGACAAGCCCCTAACCAGAGAATGACTTCTACAACAATTAACTGTTGTTATCATATTTGATTAATTGAACTGCATCTTTATGTTGTAGCTAAAACCATTTTCTCTAAACTTCAAAATTTGAAATACATGGTTTAAAAGACCCATCATTGTGAAGCATGATAGGGAAACCAGCACGCATATTATGTTTATTCTCACAAAAATAGTGCTGTTTTTTCATTTTCATTTTCTTTTTCTTACTGTTTCTCAAAATAAAATTTTCACATCAGTAGCTTTCTACTTTGGCACAGGCTCTGTCCATAGTATTTGCTCAGATGTATTGCAAGCCATACTTAAGTAACAGCTGAAATAATTACAACTTCCAGATCCTATTTAATATGCAGATTCCTACATGTTACATTGTCATGTTTTTATCTTCAAAGAGATAAAAACTAGAACAAATGTGAAACTACAGCAGTAACTTAAGAGGAAGGCTATGGCACACCCTCTTTTGCCAATCATGATCCCTCCAACATGTAAACATACATGAAAAGCTGATTCACACAATGTATACACTAACATCTACGCACTAAAATTTGCTGCATTTATAACACAATGTAAAAATCCAACCTGCTTCTCATTTTAAACTCTTTTTTTTTCTCCTCTGAAATGCATTTTTTTAATTTAAAAAAGACAAATAAATGCAATACATGCTTGGGACTGTGGTAATCTGCCTTCATCAGTCATTATATATAAGCTTGATTGTCGACGCAGAACTACAAGAAGAAACTAGTCCTCTAAACAATCCAAAACATGGTCAATACAACTGCAGGAGGAACTAACTGAACAAACACCTAGGGTAATACAGTAGCTGTTTAGCTAATAGCAGCAATCATATCATTGAACTAATTTTCTGTTATAAACCAATACCATGACCTTTCTTGTCTAGTTGTTTTAGAACAGAAACATGTAGTGGATTTTAAGCATTCAACTTCTTTTTTCAACGACTAGTACTTTTCAACCAATCCCAAGGCCTAAAAACCAGATGGAGAGGTATAAAATATGTATACTGATTTTCATTCAATTTAGAACATTTAATTACATGTAAGTAAGAAAATGTGATCGCCGTCAGATCCAATTTGAAACATGAAAGTCTATGCAAGATTACCTCAATGACCAGCAGATGCTAAGACCAGATATTTAAATCCATATATAGTACACCTGATGAATCACCATTCTCCTTCTAATTTTAACAATTTAGATCATCAAGGTGGTAAAAAAAAGCAGACAGAAATATTTTGGAAATGGGAAAACAAACATGGGGATGGAGAGAGAGAGAGAGGGAAAAAAAAAGAGTTAAAACCTGTAACTGATTGTCGACAAAGTTCCTAGCAGTAGAATTTAAAAACACAATGAAAGAGAACTGAAAAACTGAAACTAGATAACAGAGAATTGCTGAGATTGCTAAGGCTAAGCCAATTACTTTTTGTAGATTGCAATTATAACCATGAAAACAATTAGAACTAGATCAACTACACAAAGATATGGCCGTAAACAAATGTAGCTTGGCACATGAACGTAATTGAAACTAAATTGCATACGAAAGAAATATGGCAGAGCATTATCCTAAATATACTATTACATTTTCTTGCCATGAGAACCGAATTCTATAAGCCTGAAGGAGGGCAGTAAGGCTAATCCAATTCCAAAATTCATTGCCCAAAGCAGAGGCCACACTTAGAACAAATATAATAATTATAACAAGGAATTTATTTTACCTCAGGTACGCATCCTGAATGTTCTGAAATTTTAAAGAAATAAGTTGGGTAGATTTTCTCACCACCACGACCTACAACATTGTTAAAAATTTTATTACATTGGAAGCAAATAATAATAAACTTGAGAAATCCATAAAGATAAGATACAAAAGATTACCCCTTTGACATTGTCAGATGATTTAGACGAATAACATATTACTCCAGAGTCACGTAATGATCCTAGTGCATTTAGATCACCCTCTTCAGTAATAAACAATTTCAACACTGTCATAATTGTAAACAAACACCCCTTGACTAAGAAATCAACGCCACTAACAAAACTCAATGAAAGCAAGCCTGAAAAATGCAAAAGCATCCACTTGGATTCTTTATGTCTTGCAGGATGAGATTGCATCGTTTCATATAATAAGTTCTGAACTGGGAGATAGATGCCAAACTGTTGAAAATAACCAAGAAAATGCATTATGGAATTATATTCCTCATAGGATGAGAAATCTGCTGAGGATTTCGGACAACCTGAAAACCCAATGCACCTCAAGAACCTTGTAGCTTGTAACATTGAACCACTCAATAACTTCAGTATAGAAGCAAGAAGATATATGTCTTGGGAATCTGTTCCCCCCTTTTGAAATAAAGTACCCTTTATATCATTAGATGAACATCCCAGTATTAGGCAATTTATTATTGACAAAATCTCATCTGTACAGGATTCATCAAAAATGCCCATGTTTTCCTTCACATATGCAATAGAGGCAGCCACCAAGTCAAAGTTTCGACTTTTGGACTTGGCAATAAGATGATATAGTTTGTCCTCCATTGCTTGCTGAAGAAATGATTCAAAATTAAGCGGACTATTCCTATGAAAACTTGATTTGGAAAAGGAACCATCACCAGCCAAATGATGACTCTCAGGATAAAAACTAGACATGTGTCTGGTGTACAGTATGATACACCTTTCAAATGCCATTGAGTACCAGTCCATTAATTGGGCATCCGGCATCATATTCTCAGAGGCAGTGAAAATACCAATTACTTCAGAAACCAATAAAATCACATATGCCTGAAACATTTTCGAAGCAGAAAGCACAACAGGTTCGCGAAGCAAAGACAAAGCTGCCGACAAGCTGATTTCTGGAATCTTAAGGTCCTTCCCGTGGCACCAAAATAATCTGTTGGTGAAATTTGCAAATGCTTGCTCACTGGAAACAGATAAGATAAAATGAGCACAAACCACCTCTAATACAATTCCAATATGACGATAACATAAATGGAAGTTGAATAGCATTTCGCTTTTTGAAGATGCAGAATCAATCAACAGAAAGTACTCTTTCAGTGACTTATGCGCCAAAAGCTCATCTGCAAACACCTAAAGATGGTACTACAACATCAATTTGGGTTTGGCTGAAAGATATCTTCTAAAAATTGTAGAAAAAGGTACAGGAAAGAAACAGAACAAAAATAAAAGACCCCCACTGAAATAACAGAATGCTTTAGAACTCTACCAGAAATTATGTGATGGTGTGACAAGCATGAGGGAAAGAGGATTTTCACAGCTAGATAGAATTTGAAGATGAACACTATGAATACAAAGTGTGAAATACACAAGTCAAAGCACTACAGTGAAATCATTCAATGTTTATTGATACCAGCATATGTTCAAAACATTATAATCCTATTCAGAGATTTAGAAGACATGAATGCCTCATGCATATTTAAATAACCGAAAAATAATTAGATGCTTGACAGTAGTTTAACTAATTGGCAAAACACAGAAAAAAAAGACCTGAATACATGATAAATCAGGTGGCAACAATAGCCTAAACTAGGAAAATCTCTTCAAAACAATATATATATATATATATATATACTCAGATGAAAAGGATAAAATTTGCAATATGTTAAGCACAACAGTAGTTCTATCAACTGCATCGCAGCCACAACTGGACTGGCGGATGTTACTATGATTTTTACATGATTTAGAAAACCATACACCAGAAGAAAATAGAGTTCATGCAAAGAACTCAACTTACAGAAATATGTCTAAGAACTTCATCATGTAAGTTTGACCAAATTCTTTGTAGTTACATTGAATAGAATTGTGAAAGGTGGCAAAAAAAATGTCATAACTTGAACAGTGTAGTCAGTAGATATGTGCTAGCAACATAAGGATAGCACTACATTTATACTGTCAGAGTCTCTTACATATCCAACTGCAATTCATGCCACAAAATTCCATCATGCCAGGGACAGATTAGATTGTATCTAGAGTATTTTGTGAACCAAATAGTTATAGCCAGGTCTTCTCAATTTAAATGATAAATTATGCAGAAAAGTGTCAGCAAGTTATAAAACCAATACTGAGCTCTAATGAGAGTTGTAAGTACCTTAAATCATGATAATGTATGAGGTTAGCACAATTGAACTCAAATAAATAACCTAATAACTGTTCTGAATCCATAGTTCATGATTGTTCTGCATGCATAGTAGCAGAACATGTCAAAATAATTCAAGATTATCCTTTAAGCATGGTTGACAATATACATCCATGCAAGAAAACCAAACGTATGTCACGATGCGTGATGCATTTACGACTATTCTTGCATACTTTTAAAAAAAATAGCCAATATAAAGTCAAACTTCTTCAATTCACTATAGGATTTCAAGTTGATGAAATGCAAAAGAGGGGGAACTAGGATGGTCTGTGATGATATAGGTGCTACTCTCACATATATAGAGATAGATGGAGAGATCAAGAGAGCGAGTTAACTGAAATTTTTTAGAAAATAAAAATTAAAAGCAGCAATAGAAACTATCAAAAGAAGTCATAAAATAAAATAAAAGGAAATAAAAGGAAAAATAATAATAAAAAATTATTACCTCAAGCACAGCACATAGAAGTGTATAGCAGGAACCAGAAAGTTCGAGTGAAGGTTTTGAAGCAAAAGACTCCTCAGCAACAGAAGCAATACAATCACTATTATATGCACATTCAACAGAAACCAATCTCTTAAAAGTAATTGAATTTGTCTCATTTCCACCATCACTACTCAACTCAAAAGAAATCAATTTACCAAGTATTGAAAGAAGAATTTTTCCTTTTTCCATGAGAAGGTTTAGGTTGAATGGTTTTATGCAATCAATCAAACCCAACATTACCATACAACATCGCAGCAGCAATATTAGTTCTTCACCCTTTTCCAAAATACTTGTAATCAATGTAGATTTGCTACTGCCCCCAGTAGTAGTATGAACATTATGTAAAGCAGAGAATAACTCCTTAAATCTACTCTCTAGTTCTTTAAACAAAACATCAGAAAGATCATGAAAGTCTTTAAATTTCAATTTGACCCGGCATTTGTCTAGCTCCATATCATCCGATTCACAATTAGAGCAGCTTATGGTGGATTTGTTCACAGATAAAAAAAGCAACATGCTGTGCAGTTTTTTGAAGTTTGATGAATTTAGACCCTGAAATTTAAGGAAAAAATGAAAGAAAAGAAATCAAATTGCAGATAATGAATTAAAACCCAAAACTTGAGTGAAGAACCCACAGCTTCGAAAGTGAAAAAACAGCACAATAATGAACAGAAAAATCCGCATACCATTTTGAATTGCACCCAGGAGCTCAAAAAGAAAAGGCATAATACGAAGCACAGAGCAATTGGGTATCTAGAGAAGTACCTGCGGAGATCGAACTGAAGTTATCAGAGATTGGAGAGTATGAGCACGAGACTGAGTCTCTTTGGTGAGGGGATGACGTTTCCTCTTCCTGAGACCCATTTCCACCACATAAATGCAGAGAAAATTTGCAAAATCAAATACAATAGAAACTTGCAAGTAAATGGTACCGAGTTTTTGCAGGGCTAAAATCAGAATTTGTGGGTTTTATTTTAGATTTGATTTGCGGGTTTTGGTTTTGGCGGGATGTTATATTGCAGAAACGTCACCCAAAATGACATAAAAAATTGGCATTAAGTACAATTTTGATCCCTGGCAAAACCAGTTCTGTTGTTTTTTTTATATACTTAATATTTTTTTACACTTTAATACTCTTTTGAAAAATACCATTTAAAATGCATACTTTAATATAAAAAATAAAATTTATTTTCAATGTTAAAATCAGTAATATATTATTCAACATTACTACAATAGACTTGTAAAAATTAAATTTAAATGTATTTTTAATTTAATTATGAATAAAAAGACGGTAACATCTCTAGGTTTGACCTATTACACTACTAGGTCCATGTATTTTTAATAATTACTATAATATTCTTAAGGTTTTGCTCCATTAAATTATTACATTCTTACCGTTTAAATTACTGTAAATGGATCAATTTTGAAAAAACTAAAAGTTCTCTTCTATCCCTAAACTTATAATATAGTTTTAAATTCATCCAATTTTTTTATTAAATTAATATAAATTTTTAACTTATTGTGTTTTTATTATAATAACAAATTTTTATTTTTAACATTAAAATAAAATTAAACCATATTGATTTAAAATTAGCACTACTCTAATAGAAATATGTAATTAATACTATATTAATTAAGATTTATCATATTGATTGGGACTCAATTGTACTAACTAGTATCGTGCTAATATGACTTATACAATCGGTATTATACTGATTACAATTTATCATATGACATGTACTCAATTCAATATTGGAATCATACCAATGTGATTTATGTAATTAGCATTCATCAATTAAGATTTATCATACTAATATGAATTCAATTTTTATTATTGGCATTGCACCGTAAATGAGACTTGTCATACTGAAATAAATTTTTTAATGAGATTTGATAATTGTAATTCTCAAAAAACTTGTAAACAACATGTGTGTGCGTGTATAATAATTTTAATGAGATTTGATAATTAAGTAAATGTCAATATGATAAATCCTAATTAATATAGTATTGATTACATAGTCATATTGGAGGAGTACAATTCTAAATAAATATGTTTTAAATTTTATTTTTATATTAAATAAAAATTATTTTTATTTTATAATTATTATTACAATAGAAACATAATAAAATAAAAAATTTATATTAATTTGATAAAAAACTGAATGAATTTAAAATTATATTATAAGTTCAAGAACCAAATAGAACTTTTAGTTTTTCACATTGGTCCATTTATAGATGAATAAAACGGTAGGATGTAATAGTTTACATAGTAAAACCTTAAGTGTGTTTAAATTAATTATTGAAAACACAGGAATTTAGTAGTATAATAGATTAAACTTTAGAGATATTCTAGTAATTAACTCAAAAAATTTTATACCAAACCAACAACTATTCATAGATTGTTCTCCATAGTTAATTGTAAGACTTTTAGCTGTTTAGTTAATTGTAAGATTTTTGCCTTTTATCTTCAAAATAATTGACTTTTTGTGGTTCTCCAAATTAGGGGGCATTTGGTTTAACTAATTGAGTCAGCTGATAAATGTTTTTCTTCAATTAACTACAATTTAGATGTTTGGTAAAACTCTGAAATCAGCAATTGATGGTTGATTTTATTCAAAATAGTTGCTGATTGGATAAGCTCTATTTTGGAGTTTTTTCCCTTTAGCTGATAGCTGATTTGCATTTATTTTTTCTAGACTATTTTATCCTTATTGAAAAATAAATAATGACAAATAACTTCATTTAAATTAAAATTAAATGTATGTAATTAATTTTTTATAGTTCATAATTAAATAAAATATTATTGTAAATTGTAATTAACAATTAAATAATTATTATATTTATACCTATAATTACTTTAAAAATTTATACATTAATAGTTATATTTTAAAATTTATTTTTAAATAATTTTATATTAATTATTTTAACAATATATAAATTAAAGACAATAAATTATTATTTATTACTATATATATTTTTAAATAATTTGCAAAACTAAAAATATTATAAGAATTATATGTGACGTTGTGTTTTTGTTGTCTATATGATTATTTGTGTTGAGTCTCTGATTCTTGTTGTGATCTTTATGTGTACATCCATGTTTTGATTTTTGATGATAAATATGTAAAAGCTTTTTAGTCTAATTTGTGAATATTAAAAGTTTAGAGGCTACTTTGTATATATTTGCATATTGGTGATTTTGTCTTTAATTTATAATAATATATAAATTAAAGACAATAAATTATTATTTGTTACTATATGTATATATATATTTCTAAATAATTTACAAAACTAAAAAATATTATAAGAAAGTTTTAATTCCAAAAGTTGATAAATGGGAATCTTGGGGCCATTTTTGACCCATTAGCCTCTATAATGTTGCATACAATCTAGTTATGAAGATTATTGCTAATAAACTCAAGCCTCTAATGAGAAAGCTAATTAATTTGATGCAATCAAGTTTCATACAAGGTAGACATATATTAGATAATATGGTTGTGGTTTGGGACTTAATCCATTCTATGAAATGTAAAATAGGAAAGGTGGGTAATGTTGCTATTAAGGTGGATCTTGCTAAAGCTTATGACTGCCTAAACTAGGACTTTATCTTAGAAACCTTTATGGATGTTGGATTACCAGTGGTTTAATTAATATCATAATAAAATGCATTACTTCTATGTCAATGCTGACTTTTTTAAATGGTGAGCTTCTGAATCTTTCTTGCCTACTCGAGGATATGCCAAAAGGATATGTTGATACCTAAATTTTAGCGGTCCCCCAAAAGATCCGATGATGAAGGTTCCTATCGCGAGATAGGGGGAGAACTTCTTCAGGAGTCATCTGTGTGCTTAGATGAAATGAAATACCAACATACAAAAAACACCCGAACACGCACCAGAACCTCAAAACACTCAAAACGAACCAAAAATAGCCAAAAATAGTAAAAAAAAAGAAAGGGGGGGAATTGGGAAGCCCGTGGGTCGGCCAACCCATGATTGTTGGTTGATGACCTACGATCGTGGGACAGTGATCCATAACTGTGGGTCACAACCCACGACCGTGGGTCAATGATCCACGACCGTGGATTATATGACCCGATCGTGGGTTGGACCCTTGGATTTATAAAAATTCAATTTTTGCCAATTTTTGGGAGGATTTGGCTCATTTTTCAAAAGAAAAATTTCTAGAGAGAGAAAATGACGAATTTGGGTATTTCTCTCTCTTCCTAACCTCTATTTTGCAAGTGGAGACCCATTTCCAAATACTTTTAGCCTACTTTTTATCTCTTTTTAGGATTATTTTAGCACTCCTTTTACCAAACCAAGCATCATCTCTCTCAAAGCACGCTTCAAGGATAATCAACCGGTCTCTCTGAGGATCTCTAAACTATTTTAAATAAAAAATTGCATCTCGTATCATTTTTCTTCTTGTCCTACTATTTTCTTTCATTTTTCATCATTTTTGCATTTTATTTTAGTTACTTATTATCTTATGTTTGAGTTGTGATTTTATGGTTATTTTTGAAGTTTGGAATAAGATATGTAGAATGAGTAGGTAATTTGGGTGAATTTGGGAATGTTTACATTCATTTTACATTTAATAGTCATTTTTCATCATTTTTCTTTTTATAGATAAAATGAGTATTTTGGTGCTAAAGTTAGCATTATTGTTATTATTATTGCATTTTTATCAATCTTGTTGCTTTCTTTATTTTCCTTTTTGATAAATTTACTATTTTTATCATAAAGTTTATATTTTTATGGTAAAATTAGCATTTTTATCATTTGTATTACTTTATTTGCATCTTTATCATTTTATTTTTTTTATGTTCCTTTTTGGGTAAAGTTGTTATTTTTATCATAAAGTTCACATTTTTATGGTAGAAATATCATATTTATCATTTTTATTTATGAATTTCTGCATTTTTATTTATTTATTTTAATATTCAGGTATTTTTATTATTTTTGTTGCATTTTTATGGTTTTGATTGTCTTTATGCCTTTTAGGGGTAAAACGGTCATTTCTATTATAAAGTCGATATTTTTATGGCGGAAACGACATCTTTACCATTTTAATATTTTTAATTTTGTTTTTTATTATTTTTAATCATATTAATTGCAATTTCATTATTTTTTATCATGTTCCTCAATAAATTTATAATTTTTTTCATAAAGTTCCCATCTTTATGGTAAAAATAATATTTTTATCATTCTTCTTATTACTTTATTATTATTATTATTATTATTCTTATTGCACATTTATTATCCTTGTCATTTTTATTGCTTTTCTTTTGTAAATTTATTATTTTCATCATAAGGGTAGTATTTTTATGGTGAGAATAATACTTTTACCACTTTTATCATTTTATTTGTACTTCCTCACTTTATTCCTTTATGTTTACATCATCATAAAAATCTTATTTTTATATAATAAAAATTATGACTTCACACTAAAGTACACAAATTTCTAAAATCTTATATCATGCATACATTAACATCCTTGTTTGCTTATGTGTTTAGTTATTCCCTTATTTATTACCTAAATCATGGATGAATGGAATATGTTAAATTATCCTACATGTGATGTGTGCTTGCATGTGTATGAGGACTAACCTTTGTTTTGCAGGTTTATTAGAATATGATTTTTATTTCATTTTTTCTATTTTAATGTAATTAATAGAATAAGCATTTTTCAAGGCAACATAATCCTTAATCCCACTTCCTTTTTTTTTTGGATGTATTTATTATAATAGGCTTTCTCTTAGGTTGTAATCCTTAATCCATTTCCCCATTTTATTTTTCTTTTCTTGCTTGCTTATTTTGATTATTTCTTGCATGCTTGTGTGCTATAAGCTTGCTTAATTGATGCTTATTTATATTTGTGATGTATGCTAGTCAATCCAACTATCATGTGCTTTATTTCCAGTTTAAACCGACTAATGATCAAGTGTGGTAAAATGCATCATAAAATCAAAAATAGGTTGAAGTAGTGAATAAATGAGCAGTGTGTATAATAAGAAAGAGGATAAGTAACTCCTACCCCCTAAACCCAGATTCTCTAGTTAGGAAAGTGGATTTTAATTCACTTTCTTCCAATAAAAGTCAGGTGGTGACTCTAATCTATCGGGCCTAATCAAGTAGACACTCCCATAAACAATAACAAAAGGAAATCCAGTAGATAGTCACCATTAGCCAGTGTACCCCGACGCTATAAGCTAATAGATCCTCGTGATCGTGATCCCCATCACAATGATCATATGTTTTTGGTGGCTCTATTGGGGATTCATGATTCAAGGGGTATGAATGAAAGACTATTTCTTATTATACATAACTTATTTATTCACCTTCGCAATAAAATAATTGCATTTCATTAGACTTACCAAATGCACCTTGGTCCTTAAATCCTCAATAATACTAAATGACATTGCCACCATGATTCCATTCGAGTCACGGGGCAACAAAGATAGGTATTATCACCTTTAGCCTTTACTCGATCAAGAAAAGCTGTAGGGCTTAAAGTGACACGACCCGGCTCCCAAGTCCAAAATGGGGTACAGTTTTTCTTGAGTAGGTAAAAGAATTCTAGACTCTCTGACTGGAGTCCATAACCCTAGTCATATGGGGGCGTTCTCGCTACAGGAGCCCAAGCCGTAAGCCTGACATAGCTCAAATAGATAAACTAGTAGAAATCTCCCCTAGGATCCCACCTAGCTCTTGCATGCTATCCTTGTCTTGATGTCGTCCGCTCGACCTGATATTAAAAAATTATAAGACATCTCTAGTGTCTGCCACCATTTGCTGTCATTATATCGATCTTTATAGACTGTCCATGCTTAGGCTCGTGTGATCCTTGTTTACTTTTTGCAAGTCTGATGCACAAGGAATGACAAGAATCATACACCTAAATTTGGATAGTCCGTAAGAGCTGACAAATAGTGACATCTTTTGATGATGAAACTTATAGAAGTCGTCCATTTGTCCTTATCAGATCAAGTGGATGAATCGAGAATTTAACTAGATTGCGGACACTTATGCTGAGAGAGTCAAATTGAACGAAACCTTCATGTCTCTTGGTAAATTCATCGAATGTCAATGAAAGGAACATGAACTTGGATCCCTTTTGTTAGCTATATTCCATACACTCGCATGTGTGCATGAGCTATAGATGCCATTTGTGACCTGACAATTGGGTCTCTCATTGACGTTGTGTGGTTACCTCGAGTACATTTAGGCATTGTACCCTAGTTTACCTCTTGGGTATGATCATCATGAATCGAAGCAGCCTAGTCCAAGAGCGGAACCATAGTCCCCCGATGGCTATGATTTAAAAACCTACCTAGGACAGAATTCTTTACTGCGTGGAGTGATAAGGTTGGAAGGAGAGATTGCTTTGTTTGGTTTGTTCATTTTGCAGGTTTTACACTAACCCTGTTTATTCATTTTATTTTTCCTTTCTTTTTTTTTCATGCATGCATACATACATCTAGGGGGCATTTTATCATGAATTAATCCACGATTTTCTTATCCATCTTGCATCTTTATTTTAGCAGAATTATAACTGTCACACCATACATACACGGTAACCCTTCTCTTTTGTAGAATTCATCACATCATGCACGCATACATCATTCCTTTCATCATCCTAACATGCATACTTGTGTAGAAACATAGCTCCTCAAAAGTTTTGCAAGATCTAGGTCTCTCAAAATTTCTCAAGAAAGGTTAGCAATAGTTAAGCATCAGAATGGCTGGAATGTCTTAGAATCAAAGCATTAATGATCTACTTAAAGAGCATGTGAAATAATTTATGGCTAATGGTGGTTTGACTGACATCCTCTGGGCCGAAATCAAGGCTATCCTTAAGATTGAAGTAAAGGATGCCTTTGACCACACTCCAAAAGACATGGACGAGGTAATCCTCTTAGGCAGTAATGATAAGAGGGCAATTAATATTCCTAATCTTGAGATGAACGAAAAGAAAGAAGTCATGAGTATGCCTAGGGATACTGAAGACAATTATGAGCTTTCTAAAGAAAGGCTTTTCTAGCCCTTTCCCAAGTCACCTAGTGCAAATGAATCTGAATTGGCAATGATGATTCAACCGTTAGCCTATAAGATCACTTAGTATGAGGTTCAAATGAATTGTAAGATTGCCCGGCTTGAACTCTCAATGAAGGAAAATACTGATACCACAAAGGCTTCAAAAATTCTTTGTGTTCATGAATGAGTTCTTGCAAGGTCACTCTAAGTAGCCATATTGCTCTGAGCTTAATGAAACTAAAAGTCTAAAAATGGGTAGCCAGAGTTGGGGGGGGGGGGGTTATGATCTATTGCATCTAAAGCTCCCTACTCAAAAATTTATTGAGCAGTATGATAGCAACACACAACTGAGTGTCATGAGGCATAACTTGAATGCCACCAAGCAAATAAATGGTGAGAGCTTCTCAAACTACATTGCCAGATGGAGAGGGAAAGTTGCTCTAATGTGAGATAGACCCTCAAAAGATGAAAAAATAAAGATGGTAATCAAAGGAGCACAACCTGAATTTCATTAATAGATGCAATTTGTCTATTATCCTACCTTTGAAGTGCTTCACCGAGCCAGCAGCCATATTGAAAATGAAGAAGCCTCTCAATCTAAAAATCCTAAATGAAAACCAAATTTGCCTAACGAAAACACATGCCCTACTGAAATGATCATAAATGAGAAAGCCCTAAAAAATAAAAAATATTCAAACTTCTATATGCCTTTGTCCAAGGTCTTTCAAAGAATCCAACAAAGAGGCCTCCTCAATCCCTTTGAGCTTAGACCTCTGCCTAATCCTCTACCAGCACACATAAACCTCAATCTCTACTATCACTTCCATCAAATGCCTAGCCACACAACTATTGACTACTACATCCCAAAAACCTGAATCCAAAACTTGATAGACTCTAACAAGATTGAAGATCTGGAAAAATAACCCAATGTTAAAAATAGACTTTTACCTAACTACCAAGACACACCTGCATCATACACCATCTCTCTAGGGCTTCTCGAGGCCTTCATGGAAAGTTCTATCCAATATGTTCTTAAGAGAGAAATAGAAAAACTAGGAAAGGGAGGAAAAGAACCCTTGGTGACACTAGAAGCAAGTTTCTTGAGCCCTACCTATGACTCGAGTGGTGATGAAATGAATCCCTCTATCCACGAGCATGTGTCTACAACCAAGGATAAAGATGGAAAAGAACCAAAGAAGAAGAAGGAAGAATAGGATCAATCAAAATAACCCCTTAGCAAGCTTGACCTAGAGATGGAACCACTAGCTACATTGTCGCCATCGCCAAAACCAGCATAGATAACACCATATTTGATGATGAATCCATATTTACTAGTACTTGAGCTATTGATCTATTTAAGTCTTTTGATGTATTGAACTCTAAATTTAATACAGTGATGTTTCAACTTTGCATGTTTGTGTGATGTGTCTTGTGATAATGATGAGCATTTCATTGAATCTCACATAAGCATCTTTAATAACCATTCCATTAACACTGAATCATTTAACATGGGCATGGATTAAAGCTCCCATATGTTGCGTAATCCGAAAGATGTTACCTTAGAATGATGATAAAAATGAATAATAATGATAATGATGATGAAATGACAAAATAAAGAATGAAAAATGATAAAAAATAATAATAAAAAAACTCGAGAAGGCTAATTAAGGACAAGGGTACAATCATTTTGAAGTATTCAATATGCAACCATGCCCAGGATAAATGCTACTCAGTATAAATGAGGAGAATTGTTAGAATTGCCTATGCTGAGAAGTAAATGCCTGAATCAATATCTATCACATATAAAGGCAAAATTTGCATCTTACAGCTCATCTATGATGTTATTGCATTAATTTCTGTTGTAAACTCTTTCCATTTCATTTCATTTATTATAGTGGCATGACAAGCAAATGAAAAGAAAGATAGAGAAGAGCACAACAGAAGCAAAGATTAGAAAGCAACAAAAGCCTTATAAATAGTTTATCAGTTAGTACATCTCAGAAATATCCAAAATTTTCTATTAGTATAGTTAAAAAATAAAAGGGGAGGGGAAATCAGGACTCGGCCCCATCCTCGCCATCATCATCATCATTATCATCATCATCACCGACATCTGGAGACCCTCTTTTGCTGGGTCTAGCACCATGCACCCTCAGCCCCTCCAGCTCAGCCCGTAGCCTCTGAATCTCACTCTAGTAGTAGGCCTCTGAAAGGGTTCAGATATGCTACTTAGGAATCCAAGACTTATGTAATGAGCACAAACCTAAGTAGAGCAAATTTTAAAATTTTTGCCTTTTATAACCCTTCATCACATAAAGAATTTCAATCCCAAGGATCTAATTTGCATTTAACACATATCTAAATATAACAATAACAAGTAAAAGCAATGATCTGGGAATTCTAAGTTTTAAGAAAACTTATAATCTCCTAAGTTTGATATGGACCACAAGTATTCTATAAGCTTTGGATCTTTTGGTTCAACTCTTGAATCAAATGCTTAGCCTCCCAAGTGTTAAGACTTTAGCTTGAAATACCAAAGCTTCACCAAAACACCTTCTTTCCTTGATTCAATTAAATGCAAGTACCCTCTCAAGTGACCCTCATAAGACTTGCACTAATTTATTCTCTTTACAAGAATACTTAGGGTTTATGTTGTGTGTATGTTGTTTCTCTCTTTTGTGTGTCTCTACATAAAACTTTCTAGCCTTAAGAAATATGTTAGAGGTTATGTATATATAAGTAGAGAAAGGAAAACCTTATCACATCATGAGTGTACAACTCATCATGATAAGTATACAACTTGTATACTTATCTAGTGCACCAAGAATTATGTAGAGGATCAATACATCTTATGTATTTGTCTACATACATTCTCTACACTTAATCATGTAGCCTAATCTTGATTTGGCCAAGGTCAACATTTTACACATTAGAGATAATGTGCCTAATATGCCAAGCTTAATAAGCTAAGCTTAATACTTATCATTTGCCATGGTCAACATTATAAACTTAAGCAATAATGTATGCCTAACATGACAAATTTTTCCATTCACACATACATGGACTTGGGCTTAGTAATTGGGCCAACAATTGGCCCAAGTCTAATCTGTATAATAAAATGGGGTTGGATTAGGTTCATGGGCTTTCTCTACATCTTGGATTAATCTTTGGTTTAAAACTCTTTTGGGCGCAGGCCTAAACAACTTGGGCCATTAATCCAAGTCCAATTATAAACAACACATATAATTAATTTAATACTCTAATTAATATCTCATATTAATTAAGTATAAGTTAATAATAAAACCCTTGGTGGAATTAGATTTCATGATATGCTAGAATCATTGCTTAAAGCATAAATCCAATTCCATTAATCTTAATTAATTGATTAAACTCTTTAATCAATAATTAGATTAATATTAATGGTTATTTGGTAAAGCTCTTTTAGGTGTAACTTACTAGGTTCATGTCTAATTGGCAATGAGAAGATAATATCAACACTTGATATTATTTGAAACTCCTTTCAAGTATAAATGTGAAAATCCCAATTATACACATTTAGTTCTCATAAGTTATGAGTGACCCCTAGCATCGACATCACAACTACCCAATTAGAAATGAATACATATATTGATTCACATGAACCTTTTGGTCATAATTACTATACACTA
>CATIWM010074798.1:0-13747 GCA_949671775.1 Mallotus repandus
TTAGTGTGAATTTTATATAATTCAAAAAATATATTGATGGAGATATGTGTCCATGTCTAAAATTTAGTTAGTATTGAAATTTTAAATTTTAAATAATTAAAAAGTTGAAGGACTAAATTATTTTATTTTATTAGAACTTAGAGATAAAACTGTTTTATTTTTATAAATTGAGAGAGGTAAATGTATGTTGATATAAAAAACCTAATGAAAAAGTTAACGAAGGGGCTTAAAAGTTGATGTAATTAAAATTGAGGGATGTAAATATTTGATTTTCATACAAGAGGGATGAAAGTTGAAATTAGATCAAATCTCAGGGAGGTAAATATAATTTTCTCTAATAATAATATAATGGGAGGTATTTGTTTTATCCTACAATTTTTAACACTTCACTATAAAAATAAAGCCAAATGTTTACAAAATTTTGAGAACTTGTTTTAATTTTTAAAATTTAATAAAATTAGTTAAATTTAATTAATTCTTTATAAATTTAATATTATTTATATTTTAATCACAATTGGTAAAAAAGAAAAACACATATGATTAAATTTTAAAAATTAAAATAAATTTATAAAAAATATAAACATTATAAATTTTAATATCAATAGATCTAAAAATACATAAATGGCTTGTTCCTAAATTATAGGAAGAGCAGCCAGCAATGCAAAGTATCGTAATATATATAAAAGTATGAATAGAGGGAAATTTTTTTTGGATAAAAAAGGATATAAATTTTTATATATTAACAAAATTCGCATTAACTTAGTTTTCAAAATTTTTGAAATCAATAAAAATAGTTTCAATTTGTATTTAAAATTTAAAATTTTATATGTAAAAATCAAATATATTTAAATAAAAATAATTTATTTTGTTTACATAAACTATTAAATTATTATAAGATTCAATTATAAATATTTTATAAAAATTCATATTTATAATGTACTACATTTTATATATATATAAATCATAAATAATAGTTAACATTAATAATTTTATTATTAGTTTAATTTATATAATTGTACTCAATTTCTAATTATACTAATATTGTACTCAATTTCTAATTATACTAATATTGACAGTAAACTTTTATTTTATATTGAATAGATATTTTAAATTTTAAATTTGTAAATAATTAGTAAAATAATTTAATTTATAAATAGATTTTATATCTAAACATGTTAAATATATAAGTAACTAATAAAATAATTGAGTTAACAAATTTAAAATTTTTGTTATGAATAAGGCTTTATTTATGAATTACTTTTCTTTTTACTAATATTATTTAGTTATTTTATCAAAAAAATATTTATTTATAAAATTTAAAATTAAATAATAAGTATTACCCAATTTAATTTTTAAATGAAACATATTAATAGCAAACCAAATTTTTGTATTTTTTATACTTTATTTCTTTTTTTTTATTTTGTTATTATTAAGGGCCTGTTTGGTTTAATTGTTTACAACAGATGATAGCTGTTAGCTGATAAATATGAAGTTTTTGATAAAAAAATTTTAATTGTTACTGTTTGTATGTCAAATGACTATTAAGAGTTTAATTTATTTATAAATATAAGTTCATATACTTTTTATAATATTTTTTAGTTATGCAAATTATTTAAAAATATATACAACAATAAATAATAATTTACTGTCTTTAATTTATATATTATTGAAACAATTAATATAAATTATTTAAAGATGAAATTTAAAATGTAAATATTATTGTATAATTTTTTAAAAATAATTATAAGTATAAATATAATAATTATTTAATTATAACTCAAAATAATATTTATTTAACTTTGAACTATAAAAAAATTTATTATATAAATTTAATTTTAATTTAAATGAAATTATTCGTTATTAATTATTTTTTAATAAGGGTAAAATAGTCTAAATAAAAAAATAAATACAAATCAGCTCTCAGCTAATTGGAAAAAACTACAAATAGAGTTTTTCAAATCAGCAATTGTTTTGAATAAAATCAGCTATCAGCTGCTAATTTTGGTGTTTTATCAAACATCTAAATTGTAGCTGATTGAGAAAAAACTTTGATTAGCTAAACCAAACGCTCCCTAAGTATTGTATCTATTTTTTTTGTAGGCTAAAAACTTTAAATATGTATATGTATAATCTAATTATATATGTCATTGAAACTTACCATTTGAAAACATTTAATGGATAACTATAAAATTCACTCTAAATATTTTTTCTATTTTATATTAATAAATGCAATATTGCTACTCACAAATAATTAAGAAAAAAAAGTTTGTTCTTTCATATTTTATATTTATTTTTATTTTAATTTATTTACAATACAAATATATATTCATTGTGATCAATAATGAATATATATTTGTATTGTATAATAATGGAAGAAAAAAAATTTTGAAATAAAGATTTTATTTTCATAATTATTTTTGTTTATTTAATTATTTTATATTTATTATTATTTTTTTAATAATTTATTTTTTATTTAATATTATAAATATATTTATTTAATAATAATATAAATTACGTGCAATAAGAAAAAAAACTAGTATATAAGAGAACGACACTGAAGATTCAAGAAGCCTTGGTGGAAGGAAAAAAAGCAAAGAAGCAGCAAGCAATGAAGCATGTGGCTGGTCAAGAATGCAGATTTTGCCTTGCAAAGATTGTGTCAAGATGATGCAGTAATACAATGAGACATGCAACAATTTTGGGTCAACACCAAAGATGAGAGCAAATAATAATAATGGTTGGCTTGAGATTATCATTTGTCATCTAAGCATATGCATATATATATATATATATAAATTAATCATTTCTTGCCCAAAGATCATGGGAGCAGTTCATTATTATTTTACTAGTCTCTGTCCACTAAATGGCCAATAGGATTTTAGCTCTTGGAACTTTCATTTCTTACACTTTTATCAATTAATTGATCCAATATGCTTGTTTAAAATATGTTTAAGATGAGTGACAACGTGTACGCCGAGACATTCCCCGTGCATGATCATTTAAACCTCATATATATATATATATATATATATATATATATATATATAGTTTGTGATTGAATTAAGAAGTGTTTTTATACTATTTAATATATGAGATCAATTTTTGTTACGCCTCATAACTAATGTTGTAGACACTTCCGGTTTGGTTGATCCGCGACAAAAATCCAGTGATGAGTAGTTTGAATTTCGAATGCAATAGAATTCGAAACCTTCTCTAGAATATAATCCTAGCCCAAACACTAAAATCAAGCTCAAAATGCTAAGTCCGAACTTTTTGGCCCAAGGTCCAGACTAGGCTTGGGCGTAGAGGCGATTGCCTCACCGAAGAGGCGGCGCTTCTTCACACCTGTCTTCTGCAGTAATAAATGCTATTTATTATTGCATTTAACCCAAAGACCGACCTCTTTTCTCTATTTTGTATTTTTGTGCGTGAATTGAAGACTTTTAAGACACAAAAATGAGAAAGAAGGATAAAAAAACAATGATGAAAAATACAAAGTGGACTTAACCTTTATTTTTGGGAAATTTGAGAGAGAGATAAGGTAGTGGCTTAAGTAGAGGTTTAGGCTGATAAAAAGGAGGTTTTTGGCTATTGAAAAAAAAGACTAGAGAGAGAAGAAAAAAAACATTCTTGAAAGGAAGAAACACAAAAAAGGGGATTTTAGGCTTGAGAATCTATTTCTTAAGAAGTTAACGTACTTTGAATCATCAAACAAGCTCTGAGGGCTCAATTAGGCACCCCAAACTCGTCCAAATCAGTGAAAATCTCTTGTTTCAAGCTTTAAATTCCTCATTTTGCTTAAAATTTAATTTCTTGATTTTATACTCATTTTGTGTGTTAATTATTTTCTTTAGATTGAGTTTAAGGCTTGAATATGTGAATTATTGAGTTTTAAGTTCCTGGTTTACGTTGATTTGCATAAATACTTGAGTTGCTTAAGATTTAAGAAAGTTGTAGTTTTTTTGTGTTGCTGTGCCTTTTGAAGAGGCATCGCCTTTTCACAATGAGGCGATCGCCTCCTGGCTAGAATCTTCCCTGATTCTGCTTTGCTTTAGTACCTTTTCAGTTTATTTTTGGTATATTATATGTATATGCTGCATGCAATTGTAACATGTTAAGTTTGCTTAAATGATTAATCCATGTTTATGTGAATATACATGTCTACTTTTACACAAATTTAATTATGGTTATTTTATAAGTAAAATTGTATATTTTGAAAAATGCAACTAACCATATTTGTTGTATGTTTTGGTAATTTTTAATCACTATGTAATTAGTGAATTAATGAGTTTTTGAGAGATTTTATTTGATTATTGTAACGATTTGTACAAAGCGTTGTAATCCCTAATCCCTATCCCTTTATTTGGAATGAATGTTTATAATATTTATTCCCATTATTTGTTTAAATGCCAAGGTAAATAAGCATGAAAAGGATTAATGTGCAAAAATTGGTAATATTGTAAAATGGAAGCGTTTGTCACCAACAATAATAAGGAAATAACTTAATAATTAAGGGTAATAAACTACAAAACACGTGCGGAGGCCAACCGCAAGGTTGGGTGGGCATTCTAAGGCCCAGACCTAGTTTTCGAACCCGATATCTGAAGATGGCTTCTGGGTACCTCCGTGGAATCTAGTTGTTGTATAGTGTGTCCCGACTTTTATTCGGGTGGCGACTCCATCTCCAATATAAGCCTTAAGCCCATTTTGTATTTTCTAGTAGACCTTGAGCTCACACAGTGTCGTGATTGCCAACACTTGGACGCGCGCTAAACCCCACTGTCTATAGTGGCGACTCCACTAGGGATAGAGAAATTGATTCATGTGTTTTGTAAATTATCATCTTTAATTATTTCTTTATTTCCTTTGCATATTATTGCATTCACTACACATTTTCACACAATGTGCACATCAGTCCCTAAAAAAAAATCGGTAATGGTCCATACTTTGCTACCTGTGTTTCACTCAAACCTGGTGGTGGAATATCGCCTATTACCACTCATAGCACGTACTCATCCATGTCTCACGGACCTTGAGTGGGGAGACGTAATGAAGGTATATAGCTGTGGGAGCCATAACTTACTACCCTTAACACAGCTCATGTAAATGACTTAGCAACTTCCACAAAGATTTTTCCAGATGCATGTGTATTATGCCATTTAGCAAGCCTTACAATAAAGCCCAAGCCCATTTACGAATGGACTATGTTGAAAATGGGCCTTTCATGCCCACTATAGCCCATTTAAAAATGAACCATGTCAAAATTGATCCTTTTATGCTCATTAGGCCCATTTAAACGGACTTTGGCTTTATTCAAAAGATTTTTTACTCATTTGTATCATTCTTGAGAGTTTTTTTAAATACGACGGTTTTGTTATCCCTTATTGATAACCAAAACCCGACCAACAATCCTAGGAGAAGGAACTCACCATTGAATATGCATGCGAAAGAAATAAGGGTAGAAGTGCTATTTGAAGAGCTTTATCCTGTGTTATGTTTTATGTGTAAATAGAACGTTTGGTTATTCTTTCAAGAACCTGCATATCATGCATACACTCCATGCATATTTCTAACCTGTGGTGGTTACAGCTATAGATCTGAATCAGTCATTTACTTAGACACGCTCCGACACCTGCCGATTAGTAAGAATATCAAAAGAGGCAGCATCAGCCAGTTTTGATCTAGAACAATTTAAAGCAGAAATAGCTTAACAGACCAAGGCCATTATGTGAGAGATAATGGCAGAAATGAATTCTGCTAAAGAGGGGCCACCAGTACCTCCACCACCACCATTTGACCTTGACGCCAAGAATTCGGGGAGGAGAGAGATCGAAGATGATCAAGAGACTCTGCTAGTAGAACCAACTATTCGACCAAGAATGGATGCCTCGTAAAATTCAGAGAAACCTGATTGGGCTAAATACCTTGTTAAGTCTATGACTCAAATGCAATTATAAATGAAAGAAAAGGGAATTGATGCTCCAATTAACTACTCCAATCTGAGTTTGGGTGAAGACGATGATCCGTTACCTCGAAAGTTCAAGTTCCCTGATATGAAAAAGTTCACTGGTGTAGAAGATCCCCATTTGCACCTCAAACAGTATGTAACTCATATGAAGATAACCAGCTTGAGTAAAGCACAGATTGTCAGGCAATTCTCTTTGTCTCTTGAAGGACTGCCAATCAGGTGGTATTATTCCTTGGAGCCTCATCTCCAAGGTGATTGGGAAGGGCTGTGTGCTGCTTTTGTAAAACAATACAGTCTCAACATTTAGATGGAAGCTTCTTTAAGGGATTTACAAAACATAAAATAGAAATTCAACTAACCTTTCGCTAATTATCTGATTAGATGGAGAGCAAAGTTGGCGCAGATGAAGCACCGCCCTGCTGAGACTGATCAATTGGTAATTGTAATGGAAGGGTGTGTACTCCCGCTTTCTAAGAAGTTGAAAGATCTAGGGATCCAAAACTTTAAAGAATTATACAGATTTGGGGTGCAGAAAGAATTTGACCTAGCACAGGAAAGAAAAACCTTCACTGGCAGATCCTCAAGAAGAGAGGGAACCAGATCTAGTAGAGGAGTAGGTTTAAGTAGTAATGTGCAGATAAACGTTGTCCAGCAACCTAAAAGATTTTCTAACCTAGGAAAACCCCTCTCTAAACTTTTAGAGAAATTGATTGAGAACAATCTGTTATGCCCTCTACCATGGAGACCTCCATTCCCCAATGCCAATCAAAACTTTATTATAAATATCACCAAACCATTGGCCATGGCACTGACAATTGCACTAGCCTGAAGCATGAAGTGCAAGATCTAATAAATTCAAGCAAAATCATCGATCCCGAAAATAGAAAACCAATTATCAAAGCATGCCACCACCAAACCAATCCATCCTTGTCATAAACATTGGCTTGACTGAGGAGCAAGTCTTGAACTCCTTTATTGACGCCATACCTATACCACCAAAATTTGAGCCAGAAATCCTGAATCCAAAAGTGCAGCCTATAGAGGTTAAGGTGAATGTCTTAGACATTTGGAGCTCTGACGATTAGGAAGGTGGAGTAATTAATCTATGGAAAAGCAGTGAAGATAGAAAAGCCCAATCTATTGGAAAACTCAAAAAGAAGAAAGGAAAAGCTGAACCTGACGAGTCTGAAAAAGAGAGAATGGACTCAAAAGGAAAATCAGAAGAGGAAGAGAAGTCAAAGAAATCTGAGGAAGTTGTAAAAGCCAAGAGAGAAGAGAAAACTCTCGCTAACATTTAGGAGATGTTGATGCACTCCAAAGCCCATCGGGAGGCGCTGGTGATGGCTTTAGATTATAAAATGGTCCCTTTGAGTCACACCCTTGAACAACTTATGGATTCACTAACTAAAAGTTCTCATGGAGCAATAATGTTTACTGACGAGGATTTGCCTCTAGAAGGAAGAGATCACCTCAAGCCTTTGTTCATCAAAGCTAAAGTTAAAGGGAAATTAACCTGTTGTGTGATGGTAGACAACGGATCTGCTATCAATGTTTGCCCTTTGAAGATTATGCCTAAGTTAGGACTAATAGTGGCTGATTTAAAGCCGTCATACATGGTGATCAAGGCTTATGATGATACAAAAAGGCCTATAGAGGGGACTTTTAGAGCGTTGGTCAAGACGGGACCTATGGAAGTCTAGGTCAACCTTCATATGATTGATATTCTAGTCACTTTTTATGTCTTATTGGGAAGGTTGTAGTTCCATCCGTTAGGAGGCGTACCATCTACTGTCCATCAAAAAATCAAGTTTCTACACGAAGGGAGAGTGGTCACTATTTCTGCTGAAACTGAGGCTACTATTGCTGCATTGAAGTTGGCACCTCAAGAAATCCCTTTTAGTCCAAGCTTTGAAGTTTGTATGATATACGAAGATGAGCTGAGAGCCAAAATCATGAGAATGATGAAGAACCAAAACTTCATGCCCAGAATAGGGTTGGGAAAGGACCAATAAGGCCCACCTAGGTTTGTTGAGACCAAACCTGTATTTTTGAAACACGGGTTAGGATATTCTAAAAATGATAAGCTAGCAGAAGGGAATAAAGCTAGAACCAACTCTGAGAGGAAGAAGAGAATAAAGAAGACCAAGATGAATATCAGGCCACTTTGGGAAGAAGGGTGCCAATGATCCATATCAAGGGGCTCCTGAGCCATTAATGATTGCTGAAAAACTGGTCCTTGGTTTCAAAATTTTATTTAAAAAAATTCATGGTACCAGTGACATTATTGTAGAAGAGTCAATGGTAGAGGAATTGCTGACATTCCCTGAACCTGAAGAGGATGTCCATGCAACGAAGCAAAGAAAAGCTGATGACCAGAAAGAGGAGTTTGATTTTGAGTCCTTTGTAATGGACTCCATTATGGGTGTGTTTTATGATGACATTGATATTTATTTTTCTAACATGTTTAACACTAATGATCTTTTCTTTTCTAAAGTGAATGCAATAGAGTCAGAGTTTGTTTACTTGTGTGATGTTCTGCCTAATGGTTATGTTATGTGTGATGATCATTTTATGCATATGTTTGACAATAAGTCAGTGCAAACTGAATCATTTAATTTAGGCACATGTGATAATCCAAAGAATATAGTTCTTGCTTTTGATTTAACTCCTGATGGGCAAGAGAAAATGAAAGAAGTAATTAAAAGAAGACAAAAAGTATTCGCTTCGGGTTATGAGAATATGCCTGGGATTGACAGAGAAATAAAAAAATATACGATTCCCATATATCCTCACATCATGCCAGTAAAGCAAAAGAAAAGAAGATTAAGGCCGGAATGGGCTCTCTTGATCAAAGAAGAGATAGAAAAGCAGATGAAAGTGAAATTCTTGGAGGTGATCGACGATACCCAATGGTTGGCCAACATAGTCCCAGTTCCAAAGAAGGATGGAAGGGTTAGAATGTACATAGACTACATGGATCTAAACAAAGCCTTTCCGAAAGATGATTTCTCTTTGCCACATATCGACACTCTAGTTGATAGTATGGGTTCCAGTGCCATGTATTCCTTTATGGATGGCTTCTCAGGATATAACTAGATTATGATGGCGGTGATTGATAAGTTAAAAACTTCCTTCACAACTGAATGGGGTATTTATTGCTATATAGTCATGCCATTTAGATTGAAAAATGCGGAAGCTATCTATCAGAGGATGGCCACCACTTTATTGTAAGACATGGTCCACAAGGAGATAGAAGTGTATGTAGATAACATGATGGTGAAGTCTTTGATACGAGAAGGGCATTTTGAAGCTTTAGACAAATTCCTAGTTAGGGCTGAAAGGTACAACCTCAGATTAAACCCAAAGAAGTGTGTTTTTAGGGTGACCTTAGGAAAGCTTCTAGGACACATCGTCAGCCAGAAGGGCATAGAGGTGGATCCGGACAAGGTTAAGGCAATCAGAGAGATGCCTGAACCCAAGACTGAGAGAGAGGTTTGAGGGTTTATCGGACGGTTACAATACATTAGTAGGTTCATCGCCAAACTGACTACCATTTATGAACCAATTTTTAAACTCCTGAAGAAGAATCAGCCAATTATTTGGGATGAAAAGTGTCAGTAAGGATTTGAGACTATCAAGGATTACTTAATGAATCCTCCTATTTTACAGTCACCAAGGCCGGGTAAGTTGTTCGTTCTCTATTTGTCAATTGAGAAAGAAGCTATAGGTGCAATGCTCGCTTAAGAAGGTGAAGGGAAAATTGAACACGTGGTATATTAAAAGTTCCTACCTTACGAAGCCAATTACAGTCTAGTAGAGAAGACATGTCTAGTGTCAAGGGGTAGCATTTAGTAATCATAGGGGTATTTTAGACATTTCATAATTATTTTATTTTATATAATTATAGAGGAGTGATGGCTGGAACATTGTGATGTCTCCTCCTACCACAGGCCATTGTGCTCCTTATGCTCTTTAGGGGGGAGTGACCAGTCATCGAAGGCCTAGGGCCGGAGATCTAGGCACTATAGATGCTGGGTGTGTGCACTTCTCTTGGGTAGGTTCCCCCCTGCCTACACCTTAGGGAGCACAGCATCTGAATCGATGTATTGCTTTCTATGATGAATAACATAAGTAGCCTCATTATCTTCTTATCGTGTGCCTTGTCGATTGCGCGTGTGCTTGTTGCCTTACTCTTGCCCATTGGGCTATTATGCTGGCTTTGCATATCTTGACTCAGATACTAATATATTTTTCCTTGTGCTTACAGAATTACTAATCTGTCTCTGAGGCTAGCTTGCTAGAAGGTGTTCTAAACAAGCGTCACACGACCCCTTTTTATGAAGCTTTTATGGGCCCGTGACACCATGCACACCATAGCACATGGTTGTGTGCCTGGTTATGCACAACCATGTGCTATACAACAAACTTTTGAAATTTGAAATTCTCATTACTGATTTCATGAGGATTACAAGATTTGAAAATTAACAACTTAAGAGAATCTGGAGGCTAGGGTTTTATAGAGGGGAGCCACCAAAGAAACAAAGACAATTACTTTTTGCTTAGTTTTACATCATTTCTCTATGAATCAAAACTAGAATTCTCTAGTTCTTTTCGTTTTATTAGAATAATTGATTTTTGAACATTGAGAATAGAAGGCTTCCATTGTATGGGGGTTTTAACATTCATTTTGCTTGTCATTTCAATTTTAATTTAGCAATAATGATTTTCTTTTCTCTTTATTCATCATCTTCTATTCTTCTTAATATGTGTAACTAGATTGTCTAGTTAGGGTTCTTGAATCAATTCAACCATGTGATCAATATGATTTACTCTTAGTTAATAAACATAGTTCATTGGTTATTTCTTTGCTTAATTTCTTCAATGGTTGGCCACCTTTTATTTAAATCTAGACAATGAGACTTGATTGAGAGATGGGTTTCATTGAGAAAACAAGCAATAACTTGTTAATTGTCTATTTAGTTAAGAGACACTTAGATAGTTAATAATGCTAAGGAGTTGAGCTTTTAAATTGAATATAATGTACACTTGATTAGTGAGAGCTGTAAAATTGAGAACTATTTGTATTCAATTAATCATAGATTTGTGATTTTTAAGATTGCTTCCATAATTAATTGCAGCATGAATTAACTTAGAGATTTATTACATCTTTAGAATGGTTGAATTGAGTTTAAGAACCCTAGTATTTTCTTGGATTGTGATTTTTACATTAGCTTTAATTTATTTTATTTATTTTATTCCAAAAACCATTTTTTGTGTCTGGACAAATAAATACTTTGAGTAATACAATACTTAATTTGCAATCTTTGTGGGGTGATCTTTGTTTATTACTTGCACGATTTCATACACTTGTGGATTTCTCACTCCAGTACTATGGCTAAAATCCCTCAAGTCCGAATCAAAGCTGCCAATGCTCAGGTTCTAAATACCTGAGAGGGGAATCATATTACCAGTATGTTGAATGAAGCCAATCCAAAAGTGGACAAAAGGAAAGGTATCTTACACACTCCCATATAAATTGATGACGACAATGAATACTACCATGCTTTCAAAAATGCACCACAATAACCAACCACAAAGATAGCTGACATTGAATTGATTAGAGGTCAAACTAGTGGCTAATAGAATGGCTCAAATTGAGTTTATATTCAAAGACAAAAGGTCACATAGTTCTAAAAGCTTCACAGATTTAGCATTTTTCAAGGGTGAACTACTCCTGACGACTTCAAATTGCCAAACTTTGCTAAGTTTGATGATACTTGGGATCCAAGAGTTCATTTCAGGAAATATACTACTTTTATGGTTGTAACTAAGCTCACTAAATCATAAATTGTTTGTTTCTTTTTCACATCGCTAGAAGAGGGACCAAGGGCCTGGTTCATTGATCTTAAAGATGAAATTAAGAATGATTGGCTACTACTGACTTAAAAATTCGTCAAGCAATATGAGTACAACACTCAGTTCGATATAGCTAGAAGAGACCTAGAAACCACTAAGTAAAAGCTTGGTGAATCTTTCTCTGATTATATAGCCAGTGGCAATCCAAGGCAGTCAGAATGAGGAATCACCCACCTAACGATGAACAAATAAAGCTGATAATCAAAGGTGTACTACCCCATCTCAGAAAGCAAATGTTGTTTACCTACTATTTCAATTTTCGAGTTCTACATCAAGCTAGAATCAAAAATAAGGATGAGGAATCTTAACAACCCAAACACCTTCTAAAGAACCACTCAAACCAATACCCAAAGCCAAAACAATTGTACCTATGTAGTTAAAGTTAGCCACATCCAACCTAATACCTACAAGCCACCTTTTGTCAGTGTTATCAATAAACCACCAAGAAAATATGTAAACTTCAACCTACCACTATCCAAAGTGTTCCAAAGACTCCAACAAAAAGTTCTCCTATAGCCCTATGAACCAAGGCCACTACCACCTCAAATAGAACCTAACTTATACTGCCATTTTCACTAAATGCCTTGCCATAATACAAACACCTATAAATACCTCAAAAATTCTACCTAAGACCTCATTAACTCTAAAAAAAAATTGATGATCCTAATTAGAGACCCAATGTTAAAACCAACCCACTTTCTAATTATTAAATCATGCCACCACCCTCAACCAATACTATCTCATCTAGCCTGCCTAAAGCTTTTATTGAACAATTAATCCAAACACTTCAAAAGTCTAAGGAAGAAATGACAGCTAAAGAAGAGAAAGAATTTCTAATGATAATGGATGTTAAATATTTTAGCTTGATCTATGACTTTAAGGACTCCTGTGAAGACATGTGGGAATGTTGCACGTATGAATACATTTTAATTCCTTAGGTATTCAACCCTCATTTAATGATAGATAGAAGAGCAAGGGATGTAGCATTTTTTATGAATGTTGAAGTGATTGATTGTCTTCCCCCTATGAAACTAATTCTGATGAAAGTCTCAAAATTGCATAAGACAAGCCAGAAGTATGGGATCTACTAGGTCAGCCATCTAAAAAAATTAACTACAAAGTGATCTACACAACACCACTGTTCGCTTACATTCATAGGGAAGACATTATGCCCTCAGGTTAGGGAGATGAATTTGATGAAGAAGATAAAATAATGAGGGTTGCTCAGCCTCAAGACTCACAAGTCATAAGAATTAAAATCTAGTATGACTCAGATGAAGAAGCTAATCATAAAATTAAAAGGAATCCAGCACAAGAAGAATATGAGGTCATTGTCTAGGATAAAAGCAATAACTCATCAAATGTATAGTGATCAAATAATTAAGAAAATGCCACTTTTAGTAAACCTTGTGACTCATAGTAGAAGAGTATACTAACCTCTTGAGAAAGAAAAAGAACTGTCTAAGGGAAAAAAGCAATAAAAGAAAGTAATTTGGTTCCATCCAGGGAAGAAGATGATGTAGTCCTCAAGCAGCTAAAGAAGACTCAAACCCAAGCCTATATATGGGATCTGCTCATGGTGTAGACGGCGGGGTTTAGCGCGCACCCAAGTTTATTGCAACCGCGACACTGTTTGAGCTCAAGGCTCTAGGGAACACACTAACCACTGTCAAAAAGATATGGCGTGGAGATGTGGAGTCACCACCCAGGGTAATAAGTAGGACAAATCAAAAGTGGTGGTAACTCGATTCTCTAATACAAGCTAGCACCACAACCAGGAGTTCTGGATACGGAATACCAACTTCTTTTAGTCTTGTGTTCATTTAGATTTATTTTATTAATTACTATCTTATTCCCTAATTA